>PVKN010006671.1:0-28038 GCA_004027915.1 Capromys pilorides
GGGAGCGGATGGGAGGGGAGGAGGGGGGAGAGGAGAGGGAGAGAAGGGGGAAGGGAAGAGAGGGGAGAAGGGAAAGGGAGGGAGGGAGGAAGGGAAGGAAGGAGGGAAAAAGAAAGAGAAAAGAGAAGAAAGAAAGCAACAAAGAAAGGAGAGGGGAGAGAGAGAGAGAGAGAGAGAGAGAGAGAGAAGAGAGAGAATGAGAATTAGGAGTACCACTCAGGTGGAAGTCGTTGACCTCCTTTTTCTGGGATTGCGCCCCTAAATGTGGCCCTTAGAGTACATCCAATGTTCTTCCTTCTGCCTGGAACTTCCTGAGAAACAACATGTTCCTGTTGCCTGCCTCTCATTCTATAAAATGACCTTTATTTGACTCCCTTCACTGAGGGCCATGTCCACACCCCACAGAGCCCAGCGGTGCAGAGAGCGCCGGTCTGGAACCTGTGCCTGTTGTAGGGCTGCCTCTGACACACCTGGGCCTCATTGCCTTTCCTTTGGGAGGCTAATGGCCTCCAGGACTTTCTAGGCCTCAAGGCTGGCTTTCGCATGCTAACTGAAAAACACTAAAAGCTTCATTCAGTGCTCCCAGCCTCCCACTCCTCTTTTCTTTTCCTCACAGCCTTTTCCCTGGAATGACCAAACATTCTGCTGGCTGGGAGCTCTGAGTTCCTGTCCACAACTCTCCTTACCTGCTGGAGAAACACTGTCATGGCTGCCTTGCTTGCTAGATGCCCTGACCATGCACAGGATCAAACCTCCTCTGTGAAGTCTTTCCTTCCAGGTCCCTCTCCCACCAAAGGCCCACGGGTCTCTGAAGATGAAGGGATCTATCGTTTACTATCAAATCTGGCTGGTGCTCTCTGGAGCATTTAAAATGATGTGCTTGTCCATCAGAGTACCCAGCCCTTCCTTCATGACAGACTAATGTCCCAGTTTTGTTAATGTGTTCAAAAAGATTTCTATTATTTCAGCTGGATAACTGTGTGTGTATGTGTAAGTTTGTGTGTGTGTGTGTGTGTGTGTGTGTGTGTGTGTGTGTGTAAATACAGGCCTGCCCTGACATCAGAAGCTATATCCCACCTAGATTTCAATTCATAGACTGAGAACCATGGATTTCTGACCTGTAGAATTAAACAAGCCAAACTTCTAACAGGCATTGACTCCCCTCCCAGATTCCCACTTTGTGATCCCAGAGGCCTTCGTGTCTGATCTGAAGGCTTAAGGATGAAGTGCAGGCATCCTAACTTGGCACTCTGTGTCCATCAAGCACTGCACAGTCTGTCATCTCTCTACTCACAGCCTTTACTCTGTCCAAGCAGAGGAACATCTAGAGCTGCTGCAGTGCCCGCTGCTCCAGGACTTGCCAGAAGGCTTTCCTGTGTCTTAATTGCCATTGTGCCTGTTTTCATTTCATTACAGCTGGAACTCATTTCAAACAGCACCTTTGCTGGGAAGCGTCCCACAGATTCCTACTCTTCCTACTCTTGGAACTCCCCACACTGGACAGCCCTATTGCCTTTTGTGCCTGGCAGCACACATCACGCCTTAAGGTCTTTGGTTTTTTCTCGCCAGAGGACAACAGTGTTTCTAGAGCCCTGCCGAGGAGGAGTCAGCACAGAGCAAGTAGATCAGCCAGGGAGCAGTGAGGAAGATCACAGTGGGTATTGTTGTCAGGAAGAGTTGGATAAGAAACTTGAGACAGGCATGAACAGGCTGAAAGAACCAAAAGAACACCCTGGTACAACCCAGAGACAATAGGGTAGAATTAGAAACCTACCCTAGGTCTGGGAGGACAAGGTAAGAAGCAAATCAGCAGAACGTAGATGCTTAGAAGAGCTCACAGAGCTGTTGGCTTGCTGCAGCATCTCCAAGTCCAACTACTAGACAAGATCAGCAGTGCCAGCCAGAGCTGGAAGCAGTACTGCTGCTGGACAGTGCTTGGCACGAGCTGGGGCAACTATGACAAGTTTGGCAAAGAAACCCCGAAGAGCTTCTTCATCCACTCTCTCCTTAATGTTGCCTATTTGGAGAACGTAAGAATATGCCACTTCACATTAATTTCATGGTCTGCCTAAGTCTAAAGAGCTTCCTAAAGCATAAGCTTTTCAATGCTAAACTGGAGTTAAGTCTCAGGAAAAGTGGGGCAATTGGAAGCTCTGAGAAGATGTGCTCTGCACATCCCAGCCCAAGGATTCTCTATCAGGTTGTGCGAGGATGGGCCTGGAGCCAAGATATAAGCAGCAAGTAACTGCAACAATGGGTGGGCATGATTGTTGCTTGGGTCAACCAATGCCTTGACTGCAGGGTTTGAGGAGGTCCTAAGAGCTATGGGACTCTGAGACTTGGGAATGCTGTGGTCAGTTCATCACTTGCAGCTTTGAGCTAGATTTTACCCAGTGTTTCAGTGGAATGAGCAACTGCACTCTTGTCTCTTAAGCATCTGGGTCTGTTGGTAGCTCTGTTGAGACCCGGTAACTCTATTGCCTCTGGATTATTTCATAGATTTTTCTGAGCTTAGACACTCCCAAAATGGGAAGAGAACAACTCCCAGCTGAATCTCAGGGGTGTCTATTCGCACCATATAGTTGGGTGTCTTTTTCCAAGTGATACATTTTCAAGGAACATGCCCAGAAGTAATTGAGTGCTATCCTTTAAACGGTGCTTCATTTTCCAGAGGTCTTGTTTTCACCCAGGAGCTTGTTGGACACCACAGCCTCAGGCTCCTCCTCAAGCCTAGGGTATCAGATTACAAAGGTCCCCAGGACTTTGCGCACATTCATTCTTAGCATAAAGTAGAAGTTTCTAACTCTGGATACTTCAGGTCATGGTTTTGGTCTAGCATTTGACTAGGTGGCAACAGACGTTAGTAATAAGAAAGCTCTCAAGGTGTTTTTCATTGGCGGGCAGAAATGTATGCCACTGATCCCGGCCTAAGATCACAATATGACTTTGTGCTGCTAGCTCTCGGTATGTCTAACTGTTGCTGTGTACAGAGGCACATGGGTGAGATAACTCAGGATCCATTTCTCCATTCCTACAGCAATTTTATGATATTTCTGAGTCTACCGCTGAGACCTCCTGACTCCTACTCCACTCACCACCCAAATATCATTGCATCATTATTGACATTTGCAGTTATTTATGGGAAGATGCTTTAAGGATGCATCATGAGGGATGTGCTCAACTCTCCTTGAGGATTGTACTGAATAACTAATGCTGTCCTGGGATGAATAACATGAACCAGAGGAAGCTTCTGAATACAAAAACTGAGCTGAACATCCACAGAGATGAGAACCATATTGCAGAAGACCAGAAAATGCTAAATAATCACATTTCCTTTCTGTGTCTCTTACAAACCTCATCAGTCATGCTAAAACCCTTCAACTTTCCATCATTTTGACATTATTCAGTGTAATTCAATTATCATTTATTTATTGGTGTGTAAATCTTGTGAAGACACAAAGATAAATTCATCCTCTCCCAAAAGTTTCTGCTTTGGTTAGAGGAAGAAAGCAAACACATAATGGTGTGAAAAAGGACTTGGGCTTTAAACTCTTTATTATTAAAATCAAGGAGCAGCAGAAGCAAAAGCCACGCATGCTAACTTGGTGAACTGTGAAGTCAACATGGGGCTCAGTGGGAAAAAATACCTCACATAAGGTATACCAAATGAATCTTGGAGAGGCTTGAGAAAAGCTTGGTTTTCATGGGAGCTGATGGTGGGCAGAGAAGTTTAGAAAAAGGAAGCAGCATAACAGAGACCTGGAAGTAGAACTTGAGTAATGCTGATGAGAAATAGAAAATGAGAAAGGAGATGTAAGCGAGGGGCCACATTACGGAGAAGGATGTGTGGGAAGGCTAGAAGTTAGGCCATAGCTAGCTAAAACAATGAGTCACTAAATAATTTAAAATATATTTCAGTCCTGTAAAAGGTGAATTAAAGTTTGTAGGGCATGATTGGAGACAGTCTACAGACCACACTGCTTATAATCCAGGCAAGAGAGATGCTCCAAAAGCAGATTGGCATTTTGAAAAAAGAAAAGGAGGCTGTAATATGAGAGACATTGCGTCTAGGCTTTAATTAGCACATTTAGGAGAACATTTATGGGGTAAGGAGACATTGTGTTTACACTGGTTAATTGAAAGTACAATTCCCTGAAGCCGAGTTACAGTGAACACTATTAAATCACAATTAAGGTCTATCTGGTTATCTATGCCATTATGGATTTTTGTGGGTATTGGGACTGGCCTCCTTTAGGGGACAGCAACATTTTTTGAATTTACAATTATTTGCAAAATCAATTGCAAACAGAAGCTCAAGGACAACCTGAGGCTGCTTACTGAGCAAGATCCCCAAATTTCAGCTCCTTTACACAGCCCCAGCCACCAGGAGGCTGAGGCAGGGTGAAGACTCAGGGCCTATGGCAGCCACTGTTGCCACCCCTGTGGGTTTGGTCAGATGCAAGGAGAGACAATGTTTACTGAGCTGAGAGCATAGCATTAAATTCAAGGGAAGCCCAGAAGGCTCAGGAAGCAAAAGCCACTTGGCCTTTCAGCTTGCCCAGAGAAAAACAGCTGTCAGCACCAGGACACAATTTATTGACCCCTCAGTTAGTATGAATTGTGGCCTAATGATTTCTCCCCGGTGTACTAATTAAATGTAAAGCACAAATAATGGGAAGGATACAAACTGATGGCTTCATATTCAGGTCCAATCCTCTCTGTTTGTGACCCTAGAAAGCCTGTTGAACCTCTCAAAGCCTCAGTTTTCTCACCTGTAAAATGGTGGTAATCAGCAGAAAAGTTTAAACATAATGCATAAATCATAAGGGTGGTTTAGTATGCTGAGCTACAAGAAGCTCAAATTAACAGCTTCCAACATTGCCGGTTTTGCCAGTAACATGCTGCAGTTGTGGAACATTTGACTATGTATACAACTATCTTCTATGAGATCAAAGAGAAGAAACTGATTATACCAATAACCATTAGAATATTTATCATGTTTACACCCTGTGCCCTGTATAACTACAACAATGACAACAATATGCATTGCATCAATTATTGTGAATGTACTACTAACGTGTTTTGAAACAGTCACATTGTAATTTCTTATTAAAAGTAATTTTTAAAAATTTGAAAAAAAATAAATAAAATGGTGGTAATAACACTAGCTGCCTATTAAAAGCTGCATGCTGTTAAATGTGATGTTAAAAGTTAAATGAGCTAACAATGTACAAGCATTTTATATACACACAGATATTCATATTATAGGTATGTATGTTAAGTTAGTAATTTTATACATCATATATAATTATATTACATTAGTAACAATATTATATTATATAAATTATATGTAATATACAATAGGCAACGTTATATTAATAATAACAGTGACTTCCATATAATAATAGAGGTAATAGTTACATATTTTACATAGCAAATACTCAATAAAACATAGCTTTTCCTCAGAGAGTTCACCGCAGTGGGATGGAAGTCAAATAGCATAGTCAAAGTCTAGAAGTTGAAATTGGATACACCAGAATCTGAGCACTGGCTCTACCATTAAAATCATCTGTGTGATCTGCTGGTTGCTTGTCTTCCAAGCCAAGCAGTGACAGCAAAGCACAGAGTACAAGCCAGAAAGTCATGAGCAAGTGTCCATGCATCAGGAAGGCAGGGCGAGAGGGGAAATGGAGAGAGCTCTAGTGTGACCTCAGGGTCACCAAAGAAGATTTCTTGGAGAGATCCAAGCTCTTCTAGCAACCACACACACAGGCATAGAGAGGAAATAGGGACAACTGTGTATGAAGCGGTGTGGGAAGCCAGATTCCAGAAGGGCATGACCTTGCAGAAGGGGAAGTAGAGTGTGGCAACTGACAGGAAAGCTGTTCAGGAGGGAAAAGGTGCCCTCGAAATCACAGGAGACCACGTTCATGTTAGCTCGCAGGCAAGGAGTGGTCTATTGGTAGCAATTAGCAGAAGCCTGGTTGCTCAGCGGGCCTGAATGGCAGCAGTGGCAGGGGAGGCAGGGGCTTTACAGAGCAGGGAATGGAGAAAGGGAGTCATCAATTGTCTTTAGCTGGGCCATCGTGTTTTGGACACAGAGTACAGAGTCCTTGAAGCAAGCTGAAACAAAGCTCTATGCGTCATCAGCCATGTGCAGACAGTCAAGTTTGCAGCTCAGCTGTGGTTGGTATATCCTGGAACATCAGAAGTGGTGCGGGGTAAGGGGGCCCACGGCTGGGCACCTTAACAGCAATGTACACAGCTTCCTTGACCTCCAGTTTGGGCAAAGGCCCCAACTGCAGACTTAGTGTTCCAACGTGCGCTGTCCTGTGTATCAGCTTGGGCTTGGCAATCTATTCTGCCCCAGAAAAACAGAAATAGTTGAGATTAAGTAGGACACATGCTGGGCGCATGACCAAGACTTTCTGTATATAAGCTTGAAGTAACATAAACTCATTGCTGGACCAGCAGTCCAGACCTCCCGACCCCATCTCTCTTTCTTTTCATTTCATCCTCCCTCCACCTTAATCCCTTCTGCGAGGCCTGGACCCCTGCAAATACAATAGCTGAAATTACCCAATTCCTGCACAACAGCTGGAAAAATAGACTTGCTTAGAAATGGAAACGTCTTCCTGGAACATAATCAAAAAAGTATTATAGGCTACATACTGTGTGCCTAGGGCAGTCTTTCAAAGTTTTTGATGTTTCCATTTCATCACCAAAGAAACCCAGTGATATGGGCACCACAAATAACTCTCTTTTACAAATGAAATGACTCATCCAAGATCACACTGGCAACAACTGGTTGAACAAGGATAGGATTCCTGGCAACGTCACTCCAGAGCGGATAGGCCTCTTGTCAAGCCACATTGTCTTTGAGGTTAAGTGTAGAAAGACAAAAAACCCCTAAAATTACAGGCTTGCAGCATGAAAAATCCCTGGGAATATTGATCATGCCTGTCCTGATTTCTGTACCCACAATATCTAATGCATGGTGAAAACTCAGTAAACAATTGGTGAAAATGAGACTGAAAACACTGTGCCCATATGGAAAGACTGTTCTGCATAGGGGCTTCCAGAGCCCACTTTTTTCTGGATAATGTGATGCATAGGAAGACACCTGAACACAGTGCAGCTTTCAAAAATTCCTAAACCCCCAAGAGGTAACAGTAGTATGCTCCTGGGTTAAGGTGGATTTGTTACAGTGAGAAACACTAGGAGTGATATCATTTACATCTTTCAAAAAGTACAAAATAAGGTCTCCTTGGTTACTTGCTGCCTTGGAACAAAGGTGGTGTAAAGGTACTCAGAAGTTCACCTCCTCTTTCTTTCTCCCAGGATAAATCTGGTGCATTTGCTATGTTATTACAGGTAAGGACATCTCTTTCCCCCAGTGAATGGGCCATGTCACTTTTCCACTGATGAGGAGACCATGGATGAGCTGGCATCTACCTTTTTCTATGTGAAACAAGAACCCTCTGTAGCAGAAATGATCAGAAAGCAATAGTGGGGCTGGCCTTTATAGCAAACAACTCATCTGAAAAGTAAACTTTCCTGGGGCTAGCAAGATAGCTCAGTGGATTAAGTGGCTGCTTTGGCAAGAACTGGGACCAAGGTTCAATCCTTGGTTCCATATCCAGCACTGGCCCCACCCCAGGGGGGCGCTGAGCCAGCAACCAAGTCCAGGCATGGTGGCATACTTCTATAATCCCAGTGCTGAGGAGGCTGAAAACAAACAGGAGAATCTCTATAAGTCTGAGCTGCATCGTAAGACCCTGTACCAAATACATAAATAAAAAAAAAGTAATTTTTCCTGTAAGCGTTCCCAATAGCATTTCAGAGTTCTCACGGACAAAATGTATTATTCACTAATAGCTCTTAAAACACAAGGTCCTGGCTCTGCCATGGAGATCCCTCTAGCAAAAGAAGGGGCTTTGGAAGAAAAGGGTGATGGTTGAGATCTCAAGACTTCATGGATTGTTCCTAACTTTAGAAAAAGTGATAATTAGTTTATATAATTGAATAAATAAGTCAAACTTTCTAAATACATCCATGTGAAGTAGTTTTCATAAAACCATTGCTAAATCTGGGAAGAAATACTGCTGTCTTCATTTAGTAGATGAAGAAATCATGTATCAGGGAGAAAAGACGAATACTGACTACTGATCTGAGTCTCTTGTACTTTTCAATTTACTACCTCTACCTACAACCATTCCTAAGACACTTGTTCCTGCTGCTTCAAAGTTCCTTCCTTGGACTCATGTGTGACCATGCACACACACATGAATGTGACTGAGAGGAGAAGGAGGGACAGAGAGACAGACAGAAAGATAGAGACAGAGAGACAGACAGAGACAGAGACAGAGACAGAGAAAATATTTTTAAACATACAATGGTTGTCTAAGATTACAGAGATGAAAATAACATTTTTGGACCCTTCAGTGCTCCAATTCAATAATTTCTTATACCTTGTCTCCCTCAATTTTCATGTTGCTTGCTTAATAATCTTTTCAACAAATATTTAAATTTTAAAGTAATTTCTACAAAGATGTTGCTACCCTTTCTTCTAGGAGTACAGTTATAAGCCAGTCCTGCATATTCCATGCCCTTAGAATGCTGGTAGTCTTACAGGGGCCGTTGCCTACTGTCCTTTAATTAAATCCACTTCTAATCACATTAAATAAAGCTAAATTTTATTTTTATGTTATTCTTCTGATATTTATTTTTGTTTGCTTCTTTTATTTTGTTCTTGGAGACAGCCTTTCAGTATGTAGCTTACCCTGGCCTTGAACTCACTGTGTGCTACAGGTAAAGCTTCAACACATGGCAATTTCCCTGACTCAGCCTTCCAAGTGCTGTAATTACAGACATACAACACCATGCCTGGCCTTACTCTTGATTCTTAATGTAGCCTCTCATGTTAACATGTTTTATCTTCATAGATGTGTGCTTAATTGATCAAGATGCCACTCTAAATGTTATTTCCAATGTTGTTTTATTCAACAATATTTCTAAAATATAAGCATCTTGCTAATTTATTCCAGTGCCACATAATATTCCTAAATATTTTTGGTGATAGTTTACTTGCCTATATGCCAACTATTAATGCCTGTATTTGTTCTAACTTCAGAGTATAACAGTCCAGCAACAAAAATAAAGAAAACTATGTCCATGTCTTCCAAAGACTTCCTGTAAGAATTTCTCTGGTAACATAGGACTCCTACAAAGTACTACAGGTAACATTGGTAAAGCCTTACTAATGTTAAAATTTGGGAACTTTACAATATATAGTCTATGAGCTAGATCTAGAGGCTTAAACAGACTGCAAACAGAGCATTTCTTTTAAAAGAGCAATTCCATAGCATTCAAGTTGCAGTCTCCATGGTAAAGCCACTGGGTTGAATTTCCAGTCTCTAGAGCCAGCTTTCTGGTCAACCAGGGACTCATTCTTGTGTTCAGTGTCTTTAATACAGCAAGAACCTCTGCCTGCCAGCTGGCAATTACTCAACACCCTGGTTATAGCTCCACTGACCGTCCTAGATCTCCAGTGATGTCTGTATTTTTCTTGGTGATGTAAGAAGTCAGGAATTGTAGAGGATGCACCTTCCCCTGACTCACAAAGCCAGTTACATTTTGATACCACTTTGCTCATCTATTTAGGCCAAAACTTAATCATGTCATCTATACTTCTACATAGAATGAATGAATCAAATCCTAAACCAACTCTGTAGATACACTTTTCTTTTTGAAATGTTTGAAAATAAATGTATCTGTAGAAAAAAGTTGAACTGATAATATGAAAGTAGCCCCAATTATTCTCCTTATGTTAATGACAGTGGGCTGTAAATGTATTTTCACCTTTTCTTCCATTCCCTACAACAACGCTTTAAGGACAAAAAAATAGAGGGAAAAACATGTAAAAAGAACTACTCAAAAGAGGCCGAGGAGTGACTTGTACGATGGTGTGCAGTTGCTCCCAAGAAGAGGTTCTAAGTTGACAAAGCACAGAGCCTTACCACCCATGCCTCTCATCGTCTTCCCCTCTTTAAGCTCGTTTCTGGGCCTTTTCTCTCTCCTGGAGCAGAATCCTGACAGTGTGCCATGCACTTGCAAAAGGATAATTACATCTGCATCCCTGGGAGAGACAGGCCTGCTGTCAGCAGGGAGCAGTCTGACGTGGATGCAAATGGAGCTAAGTGCTCACATACGCATAAACACCGACAGTCCCTGAATTAAACCAAGGAGTAGAAATTTCTTTGGCCAAAACTTTCCTGGAACTCTTTCTCCCATTGGGTCACAGGAAGATTAAAAATAAAAATGATGTGATTCATCTGATCAGTAATGTTCCCTTCCAAAGGAAGAGAGATAGCCAAATGTCCTTTCAGGGAAAAAGATAGGCCCCTCCACCAGAGCAGCATGGAACTTTTGACCATGCCTGAACTAAGGCTGGGACTCATTGGGTATTATGGCTCATTCTCACAACTTAGGAAGCAGACAGCTGAATGCACAAGAGAGAAATCCAGCCTCCTCAGGGGGTGCCTTTACAGCCTATTTACAGCTGATTTCTGGGAGGAAATAGCCTCTGTTACTCAGTGGGCACAGAGTCATCTTCCAGAACTCTAGCTTAGGGAGGGAGAGAGGTAAAATATAATTCATGTTCAAACACAAATTCAAGGGTTTTGTTATTTTCTAAATAAAGCAGCCAGGTTTCTAAGGACTTCCTTTTGAAATGCAGATGCATTTTACAACACCATGAGGAAGAAGTTTTAAGAAAATATGATAGTACCAGATGCAAAGCAGTTAGCAACGGGAGATCCACAAGGTTGCTTTTGGGCTCAATCGAGACTCATCTATGGAACACAGTCATGCCAAGAACAGGGAAAAGGCCCTGGTTTATTCCAACAGGAAGGACAAAAGAAAGGAGATGAGGTTGATGCCTGGAAGAAAAGGGTCACCCTGCGTTCTCCCATCTCATAAAACATCTCAAGAGAAGCACTTACAAAAAGTTACTGAGGAGCTGACAAAATAGAGAATATATAAGGAAAGATAAGCCCTTTGTTCACAGTGACTAGACCTTGTATTTTATAGTCGTAACCCAAGATAAAATGTGAGGGGGCAAGATTCTGTAATAATGTAAGAAGAGATGTTTTAACACGTGGGATCCAATTTGCAAAATAATCCTCACAGAGAAGAGAGGCCCAGGAAATCCTCTTACTGAACATATTTAAGCAGTATGTTCTTCTCTTCTGGGAATCCTAGGGAAAATATTTCTGCTTTGGGTTCAACGTTAGATGCAACGTGAAAATTCAATGAACAGGCTTTGAGTAAAAATATTTACCATGACATCCTGCCTTGTGGCAAACACACAGCATTCTGTTCCCAACACCCCAGAGACTCAAACTGCCTTTTCCTTACTCTTGGGGTTTCTGTCCTCCAGATGACCACGCAGCATAGAAAACAGAAGCGGGCCTGATCCTTCTCCATCTCTGTTCTCTCTGAAAATTGAAAAATTGAACTTTCATGTTTCAGAACTTTTCTGAGCTTTTCTAGTTAAAACTCACATCTAACAGAAAAGCAAAAACCCAGTAGAACCCAGAGAAGAAATGGATTCAAGAACCCTACAATGGATTTGTTTTCTATTCTCCTAACTTCCTTTCTTACCTGGTTTAAGGAGAAACCAGACCTTTCTGCTTTTCTTTTTAATAGGTGAAGGTCAATCTAATCAATAGTCCCTACCCTCGAACCCCATTCTGTTTTGAACCAAGCGAGGTCTCTTTCTTCTTTCAGTACACAGGTCTGAAATCCTATCAAAGTTGAACTCTTGGTGGAAGCTGGCAGCTGTTTTCATTTATCTGGGTTTTCAGTAAACCACATATACCTCAGGAAACTCCAGTCCAAGGAAAGGAATAACCACTTCTTTGTACCTATATATTTCTGAACTCCAAAATCTCAGACAGACACTTTCTGTTCCTAGGTCATTTAGCCATCACAGCAACCCTTAGAAGTGGGTGTTCTTTCCCTTCCTTCAGCCATCTATGTCCCTTGGCTGCCCTGAGTTATGAAACAATCATCAGAACTAAGCTTTGCATCAGAATCCTCAGAATGTATGTTGTCTGATTACACTCAAGGAGAACAGGCCAAACATATCACAAGCGGACCTAAAAGGGAACCTATTTACCCAATGGACACAATCGGAAACACTCTAATGGTTTACTCTCTTTTCCCAGCTTAGTGCCCTCTCCTATCATCATCTTCATATTTCACTCCAAGCCCATCTCTGAGTCCACCTCAGTGATAAGATGCATCAGGAGAGAAGAAAGCACTGAGAATTCTAAGCAAACTTTACCACTCATTCATAAGCTCTTTTCCTTAGAGGTATTATTCAATAATCTTGTCTCTTCCTTGTATGATATAGGCAATATTTTATCAAAATCATATTCAACAGTCTTGTCTCTTTCTAATATTTTAGTCATATTGCAAGTTTCTATCTATTACCCCTAAAAGATTTCCAGGTGGACTGGATTTCATCCCACATCATGTCCTCAATGATGTCAAATGAGTCTTTTGCCAGTGTTCCTGTCTGCACTTCAGTTGGTCATATATGCCAAGATTAAATGTAACCCTATGCAAAAACAAGGCGTGGGCAAAGGTTCAATATGCATAGATAAAATGAAACCTGCAATAATTGTCATTTGATGGTTCTTCCTTAATAGAGAAGGCTGTTTGAGAGAAAACAAAGCCTAGTCCTATGAGATTAGAGTACACTAAATGCTAGTAAAATGTATGATCATTGTCATGGTTTGTGTCTAGTTGTCCTTCCAAAGCCTGATGCAGTCATGGGCTGGACTTCTAGAGTTTATGATTAAATCTTGATGCACTGAGATTATGGGTGTGAGTGCTGCTGGGATTATGGCTATGAGTACTACACCCACCCTGGGGCAGACAGCCTGAATGTAACTTAGGGGAGACAGACTTGCTCTCTGTAGCCATTGTTGCCACTCCTCCTCCCTTGGCTCCTCTTGCTTTTTGCCCCTGCCACGAAAGGCTGCTCTCTGCCATGTGTCACTCAACCTGGAGCCAGCTGAGTAAGGACTGAAACCTCCAGTAACTGTGAGATAAACAAACCTTTCCTTCCTTCATTTTGTGTTGGGTATTTGTCCCAACAAGGGTAGAAGAGTAACCGAGACAATCATCATCCCCTGTCATGTACTCCTTATGTAAGGGTTTAGATTTCCTTTGAGGAAAAGCCAATCATAACAACAATATGTTACTCTCTTTTCATAAATAATGAACCTGACGTTTGAAGAGCTTCTGTAAATTTCCCAAGGCTGATGTAGGTCCAGAGTCCTATTAAATGTTCAAGTTATTTCTAATTCATACAAAAGACCCCTATCTCTTTAATCATCCATAATGCTGTCAAGATTCAAAGCCACTTTAAGTGCCCCACAGCTTCATAAAGACTTTTTACTTCTTTACATACATAAAGCCAACTCTATTGTCTGTGCCATGTAATTTAGTGCCTAATTATATATTGTCTTATAATGTTCTCCTAACTGATTCAAGTATATTTGTCTTGCTTTTCCATTACATTTGTAGCAGATATCCATGAGGGTAGTTTTCTTTTTTGAGCAGTTTTCTCTCCTTCCCTGCCCTATTCATCTTCCATTCTAACCAAAGAAAATGAGAATCAAAGCACTGAGATCTTCCAGTCTTTACTGTTCTGGGTATCTGGGAACAAGGATATAAGAAGATGAGGCAGAAAGAGCACATGACTGAAGCAGGGACACAAAGACCGCAGTTTATGCTGTCTTCTTCCCTAGCTTTGTCACACTGGAGAAAGCATCTACTTTCTTTGATCCTGATTCCCTGTTGGCGAAATGAAAGTAGTGAGTTAGGTGATCTATGTCTGCTGTGGAGAAAGGGGACCTCATAAAATATCCCAGACTGGTCTCACTGGACCTTGCATGCGATTGCAGGATTGATGATTGGTGTTGCTTGAGCCCAGATTTTAGAAACAGACTGAAGCAATCTACAATCATCCCTCAGCCCTGAGAAGGGAAGTATGTGTACATCCCCATCACACGCCATGGAGATGGCAAACATTCAACCCATGTGCCAGTTCTAAGAGCAGCCATGCTTATGTGAGCTCTACTGGACCACTGAATTTCAAGGCAAGTCCAAAATAAATGTTCTTTTTCTTCAGAGTGGACCATAAAATATACCCCGAAAACTGCACTGTATCCATCTAATCCACTGAAGTGATCATTAAAAGCTAAAAGCTCGGATTTCCAAAGGGAATTGATGTACTGCATAGGTACCTCTACAGCGACTCATCATAATTCAACATTAGTTAATGTACCATTAAAGTATCCATGTAGTTAATGGAATTTCATTGGCATTTGAGGTTTTTCTTGAGTTGCTCAAATTGCTTCAATCATGAGTGACTTCCTGAATTAAAAATTAAATGGACTTTCAAGCATCTAGATAGATCTGTTAGTAGAGAAAACAACTGAAATTTACCTTTTAAATCTTTTTATTTAAGGAAGTATAGTACATCTTCAAGGTTGCAAACATTTTGCTGATGAATTTGGATACAGTTGCACTGGGAGACAAAAATAGTAGTCAGGAATATTCTTTTGTGGTTGTCTTTAGATTGAATAATCTCAAAAAGCATGTTAGCTTTTTACCTATTTTAGGTCTTTAAATACTTTAGATCTCACAAAAATCTATTATTGTGAGATTCTAAGACCGAAACAGAGGGAGGATAAGTGATGGCGTACTGCCAGGCAGAGCAAATAGAGATCCACGGAGGAAGGCAGAGCTCTGCCCCTGCTCTAATTGACTGTAACATGGACCAGGAACAGTGTGGGACAGGCATGGAGCTCTACAGGACCTTCCAGTCTTCCTGTCTGGGATGTGATGTGGCCTCAGCCAAGATCTCCTTGAGAAAGAGAGCCGTTAGGCCTTCAAGATGCCTTCACATAGGACCAATTGCGCTGCTGTAAACATGGGTGCACTAGTACCACTGTGGTGGGATATTTTTCATTCTTCTGGGAAAATATCCAGAAGGAGAATAGCTGAGTTGAATGAGACCCCTAATCCTAGGGATTTTAGGAGTTTCCACACTGATTGACACAGTGCTTGTGCCAATCTATGCTCAGACCAATAGTGGAGAAGAGTTCCTTTCCCCCACAGCCTCACCAGCATTTTTTGTTCAGTGATTTCTTGAGAATAGCATTCTTTCTGGGGTAAGATGGAATTCCAGTGTTGTTTTAATTTGTATTTCTCAAATGATCTGTGATGTTGAACATTCTTTCATATATTCGAACAACTACTCTGAGAATAACAATATGCAGTATAAGAACTATTACTAATTTCCTATCATCTTGTTTTGAAATTCTGTAACATTCTTACTGCTTTTAAATTTTTTAAATTCTCTTTACAATAAAAAAGAAGACTTGCTCAGGGATCTACACAGGGCCTGTAGTGCCTTCTATCTTCCATCCAACATACCAGAAGACCAATATTTTTCCAGGTGCTGTGCCATCCTATGGCATTAGGGTTTCATTCCATCTTGTATGCTCAGCAGAATTCACTGATCTCTTCACTTTGTGGCCTATAGAGACAAAGACAGCCCCTTCTAATTGTATGAAACTTACTGCCATATTCTGTAGGGAAGACAAGGGATGCAGATGGAAAGCAACCAAAATGATAGAACACTTGGCAAATTCAGTCCCAGAAGTACCTAATGTCATGAGAAAATGACTTAATCAATGACGTAACTCTGTTCTGGGCATTATGCATGGCTACACACACACACACACTTGTGCTCATGAACACACAGTCATCAGCATATTGTTAAATGTTCCCCAAAATTCAGTGTGGTATATATCAATAACATTGCCATTGCTCCAGTGGAGAAATAGAGGCTTGTTAAGTTTATATGGTTCGGCCATGTTCAAATAGTAACTAAGTGGCACAATTGAAATTTGAATATGTCATTCTCATAATGGCTCTCTCTCCCTCCCTCTTTTCCCATCCTTCCCCTCCCATCTCTTCCCCAAACCCCTTCTTTCTAATGGGGAAGACGGGGAGCCAGATCTGAAGAAAAATGTCACATTCATATAATGTAATTAATAGAGCAACCATGACAACCAGAGACCAAGGACAACAAGAGAAAGAACTTAGAACAAACTAGACAGGATGAATGAAAGGAGGTAATGAATTCGCTGACAGGCAGAACCTGGAAAAAAAAACTCCAGATGCTAAAGCCTGGTGTCTTAGTTACTTTTTGCTCATTGCTGGGACAAATACCCGACACTCAAAATGAAGGACGGAAAAGTTTATTTAGCTCACAGTTGCTGGAGATTTCAGTCCATATTCAGCTGGCCCAAGGCTGAGTGGAACAGGGCAGAGAGCATGTATTCCATGGCAGAACAGCAACAACCACAAGAGAGGCAACCAACCAACCAGGGCACAGAGAGCAACAGCAAGCATTTCTCTCTCTCTCTCTCTCTCTCTCTCTCTCTCTCTCTCTCTCTCTGGCTCTCTGCCTCAACCTACCCACCTTAGGCCACACCTATAATCCCAGAAGGACTCAAACCCATAATCTCATCCATACTAAAACACACAATCCCAGTGGACCAAGAGTCAAGTAATCCCAGCAGTACTCAGACCCATAGTCCCATCAGTACTAAAATACATAATCCCAGTGGATCGTGACTCAAGTTTCAAACTCTAGAAGTCCCTGCCCCATGATTGCATGAGGCTTTGGGGGGGCAACTAGACATAAACCATAATACCTGGAAAGAAGATCAGATTGAGTTTATAGAGGAACTTCCTTCTTCCCAAATCAAGAGGTCCAGGAAGATGCATTGTGGTCTCTGTAGTTCAGGGCCTGCAGCATAGATATAAACATCAAGTTTGGTGAACGAAATAAAGGCAAGATCATAATAATGAAGTAATGAAACAAGCCTGGCCAATTCTAATCAGACAACAGACATCATCATCTGCCTCAGGCAAAAGAAGCAGTCAGCTGCCTGCCTCTCCTGTCCCTTCTGGATGTGGCTGGAGGCTGAGAGTCACTTACAGTCTACGGAGGCATGAGAGGTGACAAAGAGCTCTCTGGAGCATGGGATTTTGACATGCATGTCTCCCTCTGGATTCCAGTGTGCATGCATGCGCGCGCACACACACACACACACACACACATGCATGTGTGCACACACACCTGCTTGCCAATTTATCTTAGCTCTGTGATTGTCAACCTTTCCTGGGCCCACAAACTCTCATGTCATTTAACTGTGTCCTTTCGGACTTTCTCTTCTGCAGAGGCAACGTATAATAGTGGAATGGGGTAAACTTCAGGGACAAGGAGACTTGTTCCAATCCCCACCCTGACACACAGTAGGTCATTTACTAGCCTGTGCAATTGGGCAAGCTAGTGAACCTGGCAGCACGGTGACAAGAAGGACTACATTATGCTCCTTCTAGTGGACAGGGTGGAGAATAAGTTATCAATAATATTAAGTCTCATCCATGTCTCTACAGTGAGTAGCCAGTGTATCTCCAAGGTCACAACACAGATAAGTCGTTGGTAGAGTCCACAATTCAACTTGGGTCTCCTATCTACACTTTACATCTTCCATACAGAGACTCTTTTCAGCTGAGGTAAACATCAAAAGAGCATCCCAAACTTCTCCACTAACTAACCAGTTGATTGTTTCAGGGTTTAAATTTTAAAACTAAATGGATGGTTGAGTCTTTTTACCTTCCAACCTGATGCTTGATACAAATGATCCCTGAAGTTGAAGAAAAAAAAAATGACATCTTTCCTGCAATGACCCAGACAATGACATACAGACTTGTTCAAATTTGAACATTCACTCATCCCTGCATCACATGTTGTTTGACAAGCTCAGTGGTCTCCCACATCAACGGCTCCTCTTTTACTTCTGTTTCTTCCTGCCAAGTTGATGAGGACAAGGGTCAGAAGGAAAAGCTCAGAAAATCAAACTAGCATTTATTGAACTCATACAGTGTATGGGGCTCTGGGTTCATGAAAAACAAATTTTGGAAGTAAGTATAATGGTAGCCAATGATGAAAGATAAAGTCCGGCCTCAGAGTCCAAACATTTTGGATTGACGTACATGACTAATGAATGATCAAGCTCTATTTTTAAGTCATTTCTATCCTCTGCATTCACCACCCTCCTAGCTAACTCAGAAGACTGCTCCCGTAGAATCTTGAAGTCATTCTTTCCTCCTGGTGTTGAGTTCACCCTGCTGAGAAAAGTCGTGATTGGATTAGTGACCTTTAGGATATTTCTGCTTGATATGAAGCACATGCATAAACTCAATCACAGCTCCCGTTGTTCAATAAACATATGAAACAATTGCCAATAATCCTAAGGAGGAAATGAGTTTGCTAATGGATATGTTATTGCCCTGACTTGGGAATAGATGAGAAAAATATTAATCTCTTTCTACATGTGGTTAAATATCACAAAGCCTTGTGCAAATTAGAGCTGGAAAACAAGCCTGGCTTGTCTGCTCTCTGTTTGAGTTGCTATGGCACCTGTCACCCTTCCCTCTCGATGGCTGCACAGGCTTTCAGTGGGAACTGCCTGTGAGCAGGCCTCCAGGGCACTTCCTGGATCTACCCAGATGCGCTAGCCCAGACTCACTGTGCTTGAAGCAAGCTGTGCCTTACTCCTGTAAAGACTTGCAAGGTTTATGGAGACTCTACAAAAATTAGCTCTCCAGATCTGAAAGTGCTCAAATGAGAATGCTTGCCTCAGAGCTCCAAAGAGATGAATTTTGGACTGGGAAGAGAGTGAGCTCTTTTCCTGTGCAGGTAGTCAGCTAAGCAAGCTGTACGTGGGATAGTCAGAGGGCAGAAGCACACGTGTAAAAGAAAAGAAAATTGCACCAGAGGAAGAGGATGGAGAGCCTTTTAAAGAGCTAACATTAAGAAGGCATTTACCTACTATACCCAAGAGCATCCTTTTCCCAGCAACACGACCCCAGTCACACCCTTCTTCCAAGCCCCTCCGGGCAAACATAGACAATGAAGACAAGAGGATGGGGGCAGCAAAAGTGAGAGCTTTGTCTAAATTGTTAGCTCTAAGCAAGACTTAAGTAAAACAGTATCTAGACTAGATTCAACCTAAGGCTTAAACTTAAAACTGACCACTGATCACTACTATCCAATAGAGATAGAATGCAAGCTATAGATAATTTTACACTGTCTAGTAGGCATATTTAAGTGAAGTGAAAAGAAACGAGGGAAAGTACTTTTAGTAGCACATCTTAGGAGTATATCCAAAATATTTCAACATCTAATCAGTTTCAACATGTAATAAATGCAATCATATTAAGATATTAGTGAGAGGATTTGCATTCCCCTTTTTTTTGTATTACGTCTTCAAAATTTAGGGCATGCTTTCTACTTATATTCCATCTCAGTTTTCTTTCTTTCTTTTTTGTTTTTAATTTTTGGCCCGCTTATCCTGTCCGGGGGTTGGGGCTGACACAGTATGTGGTGCCAGGGATCAAACTGCAGTACCTGCAGTTGCCTAAGCTTTCCTAAGCAGGCACTTTAGACTGCTGAACCATCTCGCAGACCCAATCCATCTCAGTTTTCAACCGGAAGATATAATCTGAGTGTAGAGTTCATGAAACTAGCACCTGAAAAAATATAATCTGCTCCAAACATACTTAAAACTCTTCCAATAACTGATTCTAGTATCTTTTTATAAATTTGGATGTCAGCAAATTAAATTTATAAAGCTTAAAATTCAGATACTCTGTTACTTCAATCGTCCTAGTTCTCAGTGGGCACTGTCTCCCATGTTGAGTAGTTCAGGGCTCTAGCATGTGTGGCTTCATTTCTGGCCATGGCTCCCACAGAGGTCCCAGGAGTTTGCTTCCTTATAAGAAGGCAGCACCAAGAGTTCAGTAGGAGAAGCTGCAAGACTGAAGTGACAGCCACCTTTCCTCATTCCAGTCCTAGGAACTCCAGCAATCTTGATTTTCAGGTAAGATTTGCAACTGCTTCTGAAGTGATTTAAGAACAACCATAGCAAAATCCTGTGTTGAGTTTCTTTCTACTCTATATTTTCTTCTCTTCCCCACCCCCTTTGGTTATTCAGGGAAAATGCATGATTCATGCAATTCACACAGAAGTAAGTGACAGTTCCTGGTTTGGCTCTAACACTAATGTGGCATTGCCACCCTATCTCCTCTGACATGGCCAAGGCTACATCCCCAGTGTTAGAATTTCCAAAAATGCAGCAATGCCAGATGCTTCACTTAGCTCCACCTGTCATGATGTGGCCACATTAGAAGATTCAGTGGCATCCCAGGTCCTGGCCACATCCAGAATTAACAGAATCCTCAGTAAGGAGCATTAATGCAATTATTGCGTTAGCATGGATGGACTTCCTTTCTGCTGTCACCGTTTCCCAGATCTTCCTAAAAGCCTTAGGAACTGACATCATACTGGACTCAGGATCTTTCAGCTTCTAATAGGTCTCAGCTGTGTTCATCAGGCAGTTTGCCCATGAGCAGTTTAGTGAAAAAGTGAAGGAGACACATGCATACTTTTAAGCCAAAGTTAACTTGAGTTTTGAAACTGTCTAACCATTGCCTACTACATAGTCACAACACAACATCAACATGAATGTGAACAAATGCCATAGCCTTGTCCTGTCCCGCTTCCTCCTGGAACTAGGAAGTATATCCATGCAGTTGTGTGAAGGACTTCTGGGAAAGAGGCAAAGCTTAGATTATTGGCTTTGAATAAAATTCTTGCTGGTACTGTGTGTAGTGTGTGACTGGTGACCTAGTATATGCCCTTCCCACCAGCATGATGTTCAATCTCCTGGCAAAGCTGAGCACGTCTACCAGAGACCCCAGTCAATACAAAGCTGAGTATGTCCACTAGACCCAGGCCTAGATATGACCTGCGGAGTAGGGCAGCCTCATCCTCAGCAGGGATGTCAAGTTCTCTTAATCCTGTAGGGAAAATGCTAGCCAAGGATAGCCTATGGCAGAGCTGTGATGGAAGAAAGAATTAGGAGCAGAGGAGATAAGAACAGACACCATAAAATGACTATGATAAGGTAAAGAATAAAAAAGCATCTTCTCTATTGTATTGGTCAGGGTTTTACTTAGAGGAACAAAAAGATATAAGGAATGGATATTAACACAAAATATACAATATATGAGGAGTTATAAGATTGGCTTACAATAGTCAGCCACAGAGTAAGATGAGGAAGCATGCAGAGGGTTCTGCATGCTCCGGACTGGAGAATTCAGTCCCGAGGTCTGAAACTCACTGCAGTACTCCGTGTAAGTCTCTATCCGTCAGCTGATGGGTCTGCGATAGAAGACTGAAGTGTCTGTGATGGATGCTGAAGAGTCTGTGATGGATGGCAAAAGATGCAAGCTGGAGGCTGAAGAGTCTGCACTGCAAGCCAGATGATGAAGTCCAGGCCAACTGCGAAGACTGAAGCTTCTCCAAGGAAGTGACATCTTGACTCCTTCCTGAGCCCTTTAGAAAGTCTCTGTGCTCAGTCACTCTGACGTGGGTCCATTATGCCCTAGGGTGGAATCAATCATACTCCAGCATGAGCCCTTGATCCTGCTCTAGGGAGGAGCCAATCATATCCTAGGCAGGCCCTGATCCTGCTCCAGGGAGGAATCAATTGTAAGCCGGGGCAGGACTCCTACCAACAGGGAGCCAGGCCTCTGAGTCATCCAGCCAAGTTGTCACAACATATCAACCACTACACCTATGAAAAGAAAGCATAAGATAAACTATTAGAGATAGAAAGAGGGCTGGAAATGGAGGGTGTATAGAGTGGGGGACTAGTGGAGATTAAAGTAATCAAAATATGTTAGATGTATGTACCAATATATCAAGAAAAAAACTCGTTATTTTATATTACAAATATGTACCAATAAAAGAGACTCTAGCAGACATTTTACTAAAGTGGATATGTAATTGGCAAAAAAGCACATGAAATAATTCTCAACATTATAAGTCATGAGGAAAATACAAATTAAAACAAAGATGAGTCACCACTACATCACTAAAAAGTCATCTCTAGATGAATAATTCTTCCCCTCGGCATTATTAACATTTTAAGGTAGGTGGTGCATTATAGGCTGGCCCATGCACTTTAGGAAGCTTTCACATCTCTGTCCCCTATCCACAAGGTATGGAAGTAGCACCTCCTCCCATCCCAGCTGTAAGAACAAAAGAGCATCCCTAAACATTTCCCACAGATCCTTGAGGGACAAATTCACTGTTGAGAGCAAGTGCTGTAGACCCACCTGGGACTTCAGATCCAGGCCTGTCCCTTGCTGCTGACATCACCAGAGATGGCTTCTATGCCACGGTCTTTGCTTATGTAAAAGGAGAAAATAATATCAACTCCATAGAGCTGCTCTGAGGTGTCAGTGAGAGAGTGAGTCATAACTACTTAACTAAAAAAAGTTATCTCTGGAAAATGGTTAAGAGTGAAAAGATAATTAATGGAGGTGATGTAGGATATATTTTGACATATATTTTAGGATATATATTTTTAATCAAAATAAATCTGTTTCATAGTACTTTCTTGTTCACATCTAGAAAGTTGCAATTTCCCAGAGTGACTGTAATATTTTCCACTCCATGGCTCTTCCCAAACATTGTTATACGGCCAGCAAGAGGTGATACCTATTTGCTCAGACCTTGACTGCAAAGAGATATTATCTGACTACTTTTGAAGGAAATAAATTGGAAAGGGTGATGTTGCCTGGCCTCTGATGCTGGGGCATAAACATGAACCTTCCACCCGACTCTCCCTTGGACTGGGGAGACTGAAGCCAACATCTAAGGAATCTGGTTACTAGGAAGAAACTTGGGGGAAAGAAATAGAGAGAGAGACAGAGAGAGAGACAGAGACAGAGAGAGACAGAGAGAGAGACAGAGAGACAGAGACAGAGAGACAGAGACAGACAAAGACAGAGAGAGACAGAGAGAGATAGGCAGAGACAGAGACAGAGAGAGACAGACAGGGACAGAGAGAGATAGACAGAGACAGAGACAGAGAGACAGAGACAGAGACAGAGAGAGACAGACAGAGACAGAGAGAGATAGACAGAGACAGAGACATAGAAACAGACAGAGGCAGAAACAGAATAATATAATGCTCTAGATTAATGCTCTGTGTCTGTTTTGGCTCCTACCCAGGTATTAGACTAAGCATGAACAAAATTTCAATGGCTGGGCCAGGAATATCTCAGTGCCACAAGTGGCTACCTGACAAGCACATGGTTCTGAGTTTGATTCCTGGTACAAACAAGCAAACAAACGTACTTCAATAGTTCTAGTTTGAACCTGCATATTACCCAGGCTGATGTTAGGTTATAATGCACAGATGAGCCATCCTGGCTGAGCCCTGTCCAAAAAAAAATCTGTACTGAGGATTGAACCCACCATTTCACACTGAGCTCTCTCTCTCTCTCTCTCTCTCTCTCTCTCTCTCTCTCTCTCTCTCTCTCTCTCTCTCTCTTTTAGACAGCATCTTGCTAAACCACTACATTGTCCAGGCTGGACTTGATCTCTAGATCCTTCAGCCTCATCTCCACATAGTGCTGGGATTATAGGCAAATTGTAGATTCTTCAGCAAAATAAATATTTTGATAAAATAATATAAACATTCAATAAAATATATACTGTTGTGTTATGCCACTAAGTTTTTGTTGGCTTTATCAAATAATAATAAGTAGTTGTAGCAGCCATTTGAGAGCTAGGAAATCTGTCAGGGGGACTGCTACATAAGATTAGCCAGGCAATGGGGGCGGCAAGATGGTTCAGTAGTCTAAAGCACCTGCTTAGGAAAGCTCAGGCAACTGCAGGGACTGCGATTCAATCCCTGGCACCACATGCCGCGCCAGCCCCACCACCAGGGCAGGCTGAGCCAGCCATAAAATAAGTAAATAAAGAAACAAACAAACAAGCAAACAAATATAAAAAATAAAAAAATTTTAAAAAAATAAAAAAAAGATTAGCCAGGCTAGCTTTAAACTAAGAATTTCCTCTTACCAGAGAGGAACAGTTTTTCTTCCTTGATACTTACTCCTGACAGGAAGGAGTCCAAGACTAAGCAAAGGCCTGCATCCCTGAGGTCTGTGACTCTGAATTCAGCTCATCCGAGGAGGAAGGGGAGGAGCGCAGTAAAAAAAAGGCAGGATTCAGACCTGGACAGCCTGAGGCAGAAGAAGTTCTCAATAACAACAGAGATGTTTTTCTAAACAGAAACACACGGTTGGGAGAGCCCGCATCAAAAGTCCCAGGGCATAAGCCAAGGGCCAGCGGCAAGGATGGACCCTGGGCTAAGGTTTCTCTGTGCCAGCTGCCCCAACACCTGGAGAACTGTGATGAATCTGCTGTCTAAAGTCATCCAGACCTCAGATGCTCTGGAAGGGACCAGGGCGTCAGCATTCCTAAAGCTCCTGCAGATGCTCCCAGGGTGTGCCAAGCTGGAGCACTGCTGTTCTGGGAATGGAGCAGGACGTGCGCTCTGCAGCAGCTGTGCGGGCAGCGGGCTGTGGCGCTTGCACAGAGGCAGGGTGTGAGCTCTGGCTGCAGCCGCTGCTTTGCTTTATGACTCTGCACGGTGAATTAAAAATCAAACTTCATTTGGCTTCAAGTGAAGATGAAGATTCAGCAGATTCGAAGCCTGGTAAAGGGCCCATTAATATGCTTACTGGCAGAGATTAGGTCTGATTTACTGACATGAATATAGGCAGATGGGAGGAATTAGTCTCTGCTGCTGGAAGAGGACTTGGAGGGAGGTGTTTTCCCTCTCTCTGGCGGGTGGTTGAGAGACAAAGACTTCACTTCCCTTGCAGTACTAAGAAGGGAAAGACAAGTGAGGTGCTTCCCTTAAACTTCTGAAATGATCTGGCAACAAGCACCAGCAGCATAGATGGAAAAGCCAGCCGCATCACCGGGGCAGACTTGGGGCCAGTGAGATGGCTCAGAGGCCTAAAGCGCCTGCGTAGGCAACCTCAGGTCATTGCGCAGGAACCACGGTTTGATCCCCAGTACTACATGCCACGTCAGCCCTGGCCCCACGGCAGACTGACCCAGCCACAAAAAAATAAGTAAATAACTGGGATGGACTTCCGTTTGAATTCACCTTCCTCTCTCCACCTATATAATGTAAGAACGTTGTTCCGTCTCCCAGCCTACAGTTGCCTCACTAGTCAAATGAGAAGGACTGGAATGTTGTCAGGGCTCACTGAGCTAACTTAGGTATTATACCAGCTCATGGGAGATAAAAAAAAAAAAAAAGTGAAGTGAATTCATTCACTCATTCATGCATTCATTCATGCTTTCATCATTTTATTATTCATCTCCCTTTTCCTTTCACTTCTCTCTACTTCTACTTTTTTGGAACATCAGAAGGAGGAGCAGGAGTCTGGGAAAGAAGCCCATAGCGATGCATCAGATCAGAAGCTTCTCCATCTGCCCAAACTTCCTCAGCTACTTCCCATGGTGAGCGCCTACTCAAGAAAGAACGCACATGTCAACTCTCTGGAAATCCTCCCTTATCGTATCCATTTGTATTGGAGCCTTACTGTCTGGTGCTACATCTCTATGGAATAACATCCTTTCCTGTGTAATAATGGTCTCCTATGTAATAAGATTCATAGCACTCAACTATAATGGTCCATATGTGTAGCTAGCTATCTGTATACCCATGCCTGTAGACTATGATCCTAACCTTGAATCTAGCACATGATAAGCACTCAATACAGCTGGTATCATTTCTCCCTTATGGATCTCGCTTTGCCTATAATGTGACATAAGAGGATTAGAATAGAAGGCCCAGAACAGTCCCACCTCTAGTAATGTAACTTCCATGCAGCTGGAGAACAATGAAGTAGTAATGAGTTGACACCTGCTCACTGTGTGCCTGGATGCAAAGGAACATGACATTGGCAGGTGAACAGAACAGGGTCAGGAGATCCCCAGTCACTAGCAGGCAAAACTATCCAAGGAGTGTCTGTTGAGAAGAGAAATTCAGATTCAAGTGGAGACAAGACATTTTCAGAAGCCACAACCAAATGAGTCAGGAAGAAGAGCTGCAGGTTTGAGTTAAGGATTCTTAGCCCAAGACCTTTATGAGCAAGCTGGGGTGGCTGAGAGTCAGGAGACACGATGTCCAGCAGCAGCCAGCCAGAAGCAACCAGCGCATGCGCACTGATCGTGGGTGAACTCTATGCCGGCCTCTGCTTTGGTCAGTGTAAGGTTCCTTCCTCCAGCGCAAAAGAGAAGCAGGTGAAAGCAAAGAAATCCTTTATTGCCTGTCACAAAAAGGTGGCCAGAAGAGGCGGAGAGATAGGTTGGAGCTTTTATGGGATATTGGGCTAGAGGTAGAGTTTACGAAGGTGGTACGGTGACGCAACAGGTCCTGATTGTGGGAAAGTTGGTGCGCACTAAATTCAAAAGAGGAAGTTCCCAGTTAACCCAGGGAGAGGAAAGGGAAGACAGTCTAGGAGCGGCTCCTCATGGTTGATTCTGGAATTTCCATGCCATGCTGTCTGGCAGCCATGACAACCCCGTAAACAGCTGCATGGGCGCAAAGCCACCATCCAGTCCCCTAGGAAGTCCCAGGGGAAAGCAGGTAGGGAACTCAAGTGAACTAGCACAGCCCCTGTGGGAAAGCAGCCTGAGATGGTCTGTTTTAAGAAAGAAGCACATCCTCACCTCACGCTCTCGGTTCGGCCAGTGCCTTCCTTGAGAAGCGCACTGCCTAGCGCCACACGTACACTGTCACACCGCTGTGCCTGTGTGTGGCCCCTGCACCGACTCTGTCTCATTCAGATCCACAAGGCTTGCTGCAGAGACTCAGGGACAGTTCTTTTCCATGTTTCCTGACACTTATAAAACATCTGTGTGCTAGCACATACATCCAGAGATTTTGTGATGCTTGTGAACACATACTGGGCATGGATCCCTGTGCGTCATCATCAAAGCTCACAGACTTCTGGATGACACCGAGTGATTATTTGTTTGAATGCTAGCCCTGCACACAGCGTCCCAATTGACCAGCTAATGAAGCCCTTGGGTCACACGTACCTTGGCTTAGTCAGCATGCTGCAAAGCTTGTCATGAGGTACTTCCATTTGCACATCCAGTGTAGTATGTGGCTCTGCTTTTTTTTCTTCCATAAGAAAAGCCTTCCTGATCTTTTACTGGCACATTATTTCAAGACAATGTTGTCAGTTGGCATTTATGGCTATCTAATCAATAAATTAGATGCTGCTTGTAGTGGTCCATTGCTGGTTTGCATTTGCTTAAGAACCCTGAGTACTCAAGCCCAAAATTTTAAATTTCAAAATTATTTTCACACACATACTTCAAATACCATTCTATAAAATGTCCCTAAATCCAGTCTGGGAAGTAGCTTGTATGTTAAGTTTTGTATCTTCTTTTTTTCCCATGGAGGAGGTTTGATGTGTGATGAGTTGGGGGATTGCAAGTTCATGGTCCCACCTGAATTTTCTCAAGGTCTTTAATGGTAGAATCTTCTAGAAGGAGAGAATAGAACCAGGACAGGATGAAACTCCCATTCTAGTTCTCTCTTGTCTCTGAGTTGAGAAAAGTCTGCTCAGATTCTGGGAACTCCTTCTTCCACTCAAATCCCCATGCTTGCCAGATACAATCTCCCCTGAGTCAGCTCCATGAACCCTCTTATGTCTATCTGAGTCAAAGGTGAGGCTACATTAGGAGTGGCAGTGAAGTCTAGAAAACGTTCCCACAAAGACTTCTATCGCCATCTTTCTGCTGTGATCTGCCAATCATCCACCCTTAGGAAACCAGCAGGTCTGCAGGAAAGCATGGTGATGGCCTCTGGCAGCTACTCTTAGAGATGACATGGCTTGAAATGGAAGTGTCAAATATGCTCCAGCCATGCATCAAGTCTCCTGCCATTCTCATCATTTTATCCCTAGCATAAAAGATTCTCCCTT
>PVKN010006672.1:0-28038 GCA_004027915.1 Capromys pilorides
GCTATTACAAATTGGGCTGCTATAAACATAGGTGCACAGATATCACTATGGTATGATGTTTTCAGTTCTTCTGGGAAAATTCCCAGTACGGGGATAGCTGGATTGAATGGGATTTCCAGTTCTAGCTTTTTAAGGAGCCTCCACACTGCTTTCCATAATGGTGAGAAAGCATTTATCTTTAGCTGGGTTTCCTTACTTCGGGATGGAAAACTTTTCTTTTTCATCCTTATGAGTTGTAACTTGCATTACAAATCCTTTTTGCTTGAAAACATTGAGTAGTTGAAATCAGATTGATCTGGGCTTATATTGCTCGAAGTACATGAAGGACGTGGGCTGAAGCATTCAATTTAAATTTTCTTTCCATCAGCTAATTTTTAAAGTATTAAGCAAGTAGATTCTGACACGAACAGGGATGATTTAAATTCTCTTGAGAGCTTGGAGGTGTTAAATAATTTTCTGGTAGTGCACATTTTACATTTTTGATCTCTCTCTCTCTCTCCCTTCCCACCTTATCTTAATGTGCCTGAAGCTCTGAGAATGTTCCTTTGCACTTCCCAGGAGCAGCTAGACCTCTGGCTTCCCCTCCTTTCTCCTGCACATGCTTTCACTGCTACATTTACTTCCCAGCACTGCTTCAGATGTTGTTGTCATTGGGAGAGTTTTGGAAACAGCCGGATTCTTTTGATTCTGTAAGCAGAAAACAGACTGCTGCTCATGTCTGGCATATGGCCTGGTCCAGAACATGAGGAGTTAAAAAAGAAGTCTGGGCCATGAAGGGCTGTGACAACTGTCCTAGGGGGAGCTCTAGCGAGCCCTGGTGGGCAGTGACTCATGCTGCTCTGTCACTCAGATCAGCATTGGCCCCTGCCACGCAGGCGGCCAGGTGGGGTTATAGCCAGAGCAGGCACCATAGAGTGGGGAGCATGCAGCCTGCACTGCGGGGGATGTGATGCCGGCTTGCCATCTGCCTGCCCCCCCAGCTGGCCCACCACGGATGCCTCAGCCTGCAGCCATGGTAACGCTTCTGGCTGGAGACACCCCCCGGAGCCCCTGAGGATGGGCAGCCTCCTGGTGACTGATGGACAAGTGTCCACCTCCCTGACGGAGACAGCTTAGTAGGTCAGCAGAAAACAGAGAGGATGTGATGTGTCCCAAGCTGAGAGTCATGCCATAAGGAGGTAGGAACCGTGCCGCAGATGTCCAGCGTATGTCCCACCATCAGTACGCAGGGTGCTGTAAATCTCCAGGAGGAACTTTATTTGGCTGATGTTTCATTATGCTGATTAAACTGCAGTGGATTCGATGGGCATGATTGCGCTGGGGAGGACGGATTATGAACTAAAAAAAAAAGGTGGCTAATAAGATCTCTGAGTAGACTCATTGGATATGAATGAACTAGACTGCAGTGGTATCCTAACATGAGTTCCTGAACCTTGCAAGTCCCCTTTCCCCTTCCTTCCTCCCATCCTGGATAGGACATGAGACTCAGATGTTCCCTTTTTCACTAAGATTAGCATCAACTATTAATAATTTAGACCTGGAACAGGAACTAAATAGGTTTAGGTCATCTGACATCCTGACTCTAGCTGGTTAATGCTTTGTAGAAGGCTTCTGGAAATATCAGGAAGAAGCAACCTCCGCCAGAGAGTTATCCAAGCATTTTCCTTGGACCAAGTGACCTGTTTGAGTTTATCCTTCACTTTACCCCAGCAGCCTGTCTGCAGGTCGGTGGCCATGTTGGCAGGGAAGGGGTTAATCTCTTGTTGCTGTAGGAGATGAGGCTGGGTCTGCCTGTGTGAGGAGCTAGATTGAAAGCAAGCGCTGCAGTGCTGTCGCCAACGCTGAAGGAGTAAGATGCTTTTCTCCACAACAGTGTGGAATCCATCTGAATTTTTTTCTCTCCCACCTCTTCTTGTTTTTCTTTAACCAGCTCCTCCCCCATTCGTTCCCACCCTCAAGTCTGACGATGACACCTCCAATTTTGATGAACCAGAGAAGAATTCGTGGGTTTCATCCTCTCCGTGCCAGCTGAGCCCCTCGGGTTTCTCGGGCGAAGAACTGCCGTTTGTGGGGTTTTCGTACAGCAAGGCACTGGGGATTCTTGGTAGATCTGAGTAAGTGAAAATCTGACTTTCTAAGGGAGCTGCACGGATGCATGGCTTACAGAGCCAAAGGTGGGAGGGTGGGGGAGTGCGGCGGAGGCAGGCTGCTGATCTGCCTGCATTTGGAAATCACTCTACCTGTTTGGGCTTTGGTGGGCTAGACTGTTAATATTCCCATCTTGCAGTCTCTGAGATATCTGCTCCTGTCTGTGGCATCCTGCTTGTCAATTTGGTACTTTGGGTTAGTTTTTCAGTCTTTGGTCTTCTCTTAGGGCGAGGAGTGAGTGGGAGATTTCTAGCAGTGCATATCCTTGGTCAAAAAGGAGCCGGGCAGGAGTTAAGATGAGCTGCCCATTTATTTTTCCGTCTCTGTACCTGTCTCAAGTGGGTGGATGGTTGCTATCTTGGCTGTATGGGAAGAATCCTAAAAACTGTGTCTCATAAGCTAAAGGTTTCCTGATGGGTTTAACTGAGCTGCAAGTGGCTGAACTAGAGCTCTAACAGAGAGATGATGCTCGGCTCCTCTCCAAGTATGCTGCAAGATCAGGGATCTGGCAGCTGAGCCTCTCTGAGCTCAGGAGCACAGGCGGGCAGAAAAAGCCCGGTTACTGTGAGCCACCAGGAGGGAGTGTGTTACAGTTGAGAGCGATTCACAGAAACTGGGCTCTAAAGGAAAAAGAGAAAGAAAAAAAATGCAAACAAACCAAGAGACTAGAAAATAGAAATATAAATATCACTGTAAACCTCTTGACCTACTAGGTCTTTCTCCATTCTTATAAAAGCTATTGAAAAATGCATTCGCATGGTGCTTAGATTGGAGGGTCCTTACTCCTGGCTTCCTAGAATTTCTGAAAATGCAGTAGTAGCCTGTGGATGTGGGAGCTTGATGACATTCTGTTTTCAGGGGAACAAGTTCACCAGGAAGGTTTTGATTAGCTATGTTATTGCCCAGATGCCCTGGTTCCCTCACTTTGAGGTTTTGGGGGTAATGTTGGGTAATTAGTTGCTGCCCACTTAGGAGACAAACAAAACTCGATTTTCTCCTTGGCAGCTTCTACTCCCTATTTACTGTGCATGTAGCTTAGATATAGATTTGAAGGGATGTCGTATTGGTTCCTGGATTGTGTCTCTCCATGGGAAGCAGTAAGGTTTCTAAAAAGATTTAAGATTTTTATGGGGAGTTAGGCATTTGATTTGAGGTAGGATTGTAGGCTGTGATTTAATTTAAGAGAAGTGGTTATGTTGAAAGATGTTGAGCTGCTCTTTATTCCCTTGACTGAGATCTGTGCTTAAAATTCAGGTGGATTTTGGAGGTTTTGGATTTCAGACTGATTTGCTTCATCACCCAAAGCAATCTGGATGATGGTAGGAGAAGCAGCAATCTAACTAGCTGTTGAATGTGCTATCAGATGCATTTGAGATGGCCCAGTGGGGCTGCAAGGTTTGGCTTTGGGATTGAAGAGCGAGTCAGGACTGGTGGCCCGATGGTAAAGGATGCGTGGTTAGTGGGCAGTATAACCTTGACACACACAGTGCACTGAAGGTCACAAATCCAACTAGAAGGAGATGTGTGGGGACTTTTAGTCCTGGTTTATAGTGGTTGGCTGACTCAATCAGAATGAGAGCTTACTTGGGGTGTTCAACAGTGATCTGAAAACCAGAGAGGACATGGGGGAGTTGGATTGTAGGGGCAGAGGGAGAATGATGTGGAACATCTCAGGCATGCAGTTAATCTGAAGGAGTATGTGATTAATTGCTTTTTTTCAGGAAGACTCATTACATCTTTTTGCTTGTCACAGAAAGCTTTCTAACAGGAGTATCTCAGTATTAGGGCCCGGGTACTAGATAAATATTAGTCGACTTAATTACGCACAGTGCTTTTTCTGAGAATGTGGTTGTATTGTTCACTGTCCTGGAAGATTGCTATTTCACCTTTGGTAGTTTGAAACATCTCTCTAGGGCATCAAATGAGATTTCATTGATTATCTGTGCTGTGACTCTTTGTGCCCCAACAGATTGTTTAATAAGATTTTCATTAAAAAAGTCTGTAGAGTCAAAACCATGTATCTATTACCTAGAATATGGAATTGGAATATTTCTATCTTTGGGGGAACTTTAATGTTTGTTCCATGTTAGTTTGGGATTGGAATCAGCAATTTTTGCATTTGTCTCATTGCGTGGTGTTTCTGTTGGACTTGGCTACTCTATCGAGGGCAGCTCAGTGGGTAAAGCCTACAGCATCATTTTACAGATTCACTCCACCTGTTGGATGTAGGTGACCCTGGACATGTTAGATTATAATGAATTAGAAATCCAATAAATGAGAGGCAGTAATGAAATTGCTTAGCAGCTCTTGCAGTTTTATTGGCATATAGTTACAAAATTAATTGGTAGGGGAAGGCATTTCCTGGGGGTGTCACCTTTGCCGTCCAGTGACCTCAGATTTCTTCTCAATCCCCTCCCTGCACTGTTTTCAGCATCACCGATTCTTATTCACACGTGTAGATTAATGGTGCTGTTGCTCACTCTTCACACCACTGAGGAAATTGCAGGTGCCTCTGTCCTGTGCTAGGCAAATTGACCCTAAACTTACCAGTGGATTGAATGAAGTGCTCAGGGATAGAGCTGAATCAGTGAGGAATTTTCATGGAGACTATGGGTGTGAAAATGATTTTTACTGTGACGGCTCCTCATGTTGGGACCTGTTTTACGGGTGGGATACCCTAAACTATTTTTAACAGTTGAATGTACTATGTTATTTTAGGTTTATCAAGAATCTTGATTTCAGCATTTCTGTGGATAAGGCATAGTAATGTGCCACATGAATTGGTGAGATCAGGAGAGGGTCTACAGAACCAGGTTTTTCTTTGGGATGGGATTGTGGTGAGGTTAATTTGGAGAATATCTAGTGCTTCTTTTCCTCTGTAACCGGCAGCAACATAAACCAAATTCTCAAGCTCTGAGTGTCTTGAGTACTCCTCTGAGCCTCTGTTTTCTGGAATTTCACAATAGCAGGGCAGTAACAGAAATCCATGTGTGTAAGGTTTAAAAATAAAATGAACCCCAGCAAGTAGTCTTCCCTCCCATGTCAGCATGGGGTACATTTCTTTAGGTCCTTCCTCCTCCCTTCTAGATCAAGGCACTGCTTTATTTAAGCTTTTGCTGAAACAGTGCATTTCTACAAAGCTTCAGTATAAACTCTATAAAGTAAAAACTAGTTAGTTGGCTCTACATTTTGTGTTAATTCTGCCCCTGATGGCTTTCACTTTTAGTCAAGTTGCAAGTTTTGGAGGAGTAATGGGGTCTCAGTGAGACTGAATTTGTGGGATAATGTGGTCTGGGTAGGTAGGCTGTTTTAGGAAGGAGTCCCTCTCTTCTTTTCTCTCTCTGGTTTTTCTCTTCCTTTCAGGTGAACTGGAAAATGCACTCACGGTGTCAGACATTTGAACATGGTGAAAGACTGCAATGTGGCTGCCCTTACTGCCTTACAAATTTTTAGAAGAACTAATTTTTTGCACCTTTTTCTTGTTCTCTTGGGTTTCTTCACACGCTGTTTCATTAACTATAAGGTGTGGTGACAATAATACCTTGGGTGATAATGGGGAGTGTCCTCTGTATGTACCAAAAAGATATAGAAAGAACTCAGCAATAATTAGGTAGTCCAAAGTCATGTCATACCTGAAAGCCATCTTACTAGGCTTTAGGAATTTTCTCCTGGAAGGACTTAAATGTCCCAACCAACCACAAAGGTTAACATGCTGTTGGTAAAAGGTGACTGAGCAACAAAATTGTAAGGTTAAGTCCCAGAATGGGCACTTCCCCATCAAATTGAGCATATTGAAGCCAATTTATGGAAACTATTCAGAGAACACAAAGCAGATACTTGTGCTGCATAATAGCATAGTACAAATTAGACACTCAACTGCTTTAGGAAAGTTAGCAGAGTAAGGTAAAAATCTGATTAGGGGCATTTAATGGGTAATACTAATTCAAAGTTTCTACTGGATGGAGAATAGTGATCATTTTTAGAAAGTCCATTTATACTCCTATATGGACTGGGATCTCTAGGATTGGGCTAGGTCTTACTTATCCCAGTTTACCTGGGGCACAGTACACCATAGGCCCTCAGTTACTGTGCTGGGATTGAGCTTCTCAGTGTAGTGATGGAAGGTAAAATATTTGAGTTCACTCCTTAAAAGATAGTGAATTTAGATCCGTGGAGGGGAAAGTGGAAAGAATTTCAGGTGGGCAGAGTGGTAACAACAGCCTGTCTTTCCAGGGCACCAACTCTGTACCAGTCTCCATTCCAGGCACTTTACAAGGAGGTACCATCATCATTCTTATATGTGAAGCAACTGACACTTTGAGAGACTGAGCCACTTATCCAAGGTCATGTGGCTCAAGTAGGGCTTGAGCACAGGCACTTTGGCTTAAGAGGCTCTTTGCCATAGTGCTATGCCGCTAAGCATAAGTGCCACAGGTGGGAAGAAATAGGAAATTTGTATAGGATAAAGTGAAGACCTCTGTAGGGAAGGAAGAACCATGATGTTGGGGCAGGGTGGGATGAGAGCTGACAGTCAGGCCTAAATGCTGGGCTTCATTTGGAGTGGTCAGTGGGTTTATTTTACACCATTTAGACTTGTCTAACGTTTTAAAGACTCTTAAGAGTGTATGCACATGTGTGCGCATGTATGTGTGTGTACATGCATACATACAAGTGTGCTTGTATTCTCTCTCCCTAAGAGTTCTTATTTCTGCAGCAGATGCTTAGTGAGGACAGGAAACCTCATTGACATTCTTGCCACCATGTCCACAAGCTGCTCAATAGGCATTTGGCAAACAGATCCAAATCAGTTTATGGCTGCAGATCTCAAGTTCTTGATAACTCTAAGGTCTGTGTCTCTTCAATCATAGTTCTATACTTCCAGTTGCCTTCCATTTAGCCTGCAATGGCTTGTTCCAATGGAAGACAGCTTGAATTCTCCAATCAGTCCTACTTCCTTTCTATTGAAATTCTTGGCAAATGGAAGGATTTTCCCTTAAAAATTGTTGCCCTTCCACCTTCAGCCAAAGGCTCTTTGCATTATACTTGCAACCCAGAGCCCTACCACAAAGTGTCTCACTTGTGATTTGATTTTTTCGGTACTTGGTGAGATCAGTTTCTTTTCTGTACCTGAAGGCACACAGCTGTTGTGTTTCTCCAATACAGATAACTAGTGAAGTAGCTCCTGCCCATGGTTACTGCCCTCAAGTGGTTTGTGTTGTTTGTATTCTTCTATTCTCTGGATTATGTGTTTAACACTCATTCTGTTTGTTGTGCTGGGTTTTCTCCTCTCTTGCACATTCAGCTTCTTTCTCCTAGTCAAGCACATTTTGTTCTCCTACTTGCCTTATTTTGTTCTCTATTTAGACTGTGCGTGCTGCCTCGCAGCCCTGGCAGGACCATTTCTACCGCCTTCTCACTTGTCTTAAAGATACCTTTAGGAAATCGAATCCAAGCAGTCCTATCCCAACCCTAAAGATTAGACTCCAGATCTGTCAAGTGCGTGTTTTGCTGGCCTACACATGCTAATTTGCATGGTTGCCTCGGATCCCTAAAGAAGACAGTTACTGGCTGAATGATGGTGCATGTTCTCAAGCTATGCCAAGTTGACAACTCCTCCATTGCCTACGTGAATGTCTCTCAGTTCTCCACTTTACTTGCCTCTTATCTCCTGATCTCGGACAACTTTCCTGAATGAGTGCCACACACTAACTGTCTACCCCCTCAACAGTACTACTAAAATGACTATCTCCGAAGCCCCTGATTATTATATTCAAGCAACAAATCCAGTGATCTCCACCTTGCCCTGTATGTCTTTAATTACCACATTCTTTCTGGACAGCTTCTACTTTGTTCTTTTCTGTACCATGGGTACTTGGTTTTCCTCCTGTCTCTGTTTGTCACTGCCACTCTTTTGTGATTGTCATCTTTGTTTTAGGTCATTGAAACATCACATCCTAGTTCTATGTGATTTCATTCTGTTTCCTGACTTTACCTCCCACTTTCCCCTGGCCACCTTCCTCATTTTATTTAAGAAACTACCACTTTCCTTACCCTTCTAGTGAAGAAAATAGTAATCTTAAACTCTTTCTTCTGCTTCCTCTGCCATCTCAATTTATACTGCACATGACACTTCCAACGATGTCCATTGTTCTGTCCTCATTGTCACCCCAATAGATTTTTACTTGGACTCTTGCAATAGCATCTTACTGATTCCTTTGCCTTTAGTTTTCCTGGCTGCATTCCCTTTTCCACAGCGGGTGGAATTCTTCCAAAGTATAGGTTGGATGATGTAATTTGCTTGCTGAGACTTCAGTAGCATCCCAGAATTAATGGCCTCTCCTGAACTTGACATTCAAGCCTGGTACGCAAGGGCCCTAGCCTGCCTTGTCAGGTCTACCTTCTTGTTCCCTGTATCTGGTCAAACTGCCAAGGTTCATTGAGGACAGGACAATGGCTTCTTTTTTGGGGGGGTGTTTGAAACAATGGTTTACCCTGGCAGGTATAACATTTGTTGAATTAAATTAGACTAAAGTGACCAGAGATTATGACAATTCCTTATACACAGTTCAAACAACTGCTAATGAAAGTCCTCATCTATTGAGAACCCTTTTGTGTGCCCAGAACGTATTCTAAGAACTTCTATACATTATCTCATCAAGTCCTCACGATGTCACAGTAGCTCTGAGAAGTCACTGATGTTATCTCCATTTTCCAGATGAGGTCACTAATACTTTAGAAGGTGAAGTTTTTTTTTTTTTTTTCCTTCTGAGATTTTGCAGGTAGTAGTAGGTCTAAGACTTGGACCCACCACTAGTTCACTCTATCAGAGCCATCTTAAATGCTTAGCAAGCATTCTTATTGTGTCCCAGTAATACTTGTCATTTTAGAGATAAATCTAATGTTCATGAAGTTTGGGTTACTTCTGAAAGCTATGCAGCTTGCACATGGCACAAGAAGCCCAACTTTTAGCTTGAGAGCTGATTAAAAGCATTATTGTTTGGGGGGGCAAACTAGCATACCCACTGAAAGTCCAAGCTGGATCAGTGGCACACACTTGTAACCCCAGCTATTTGGGAAGCTGAGGTAGGAGCACTGCAAGTTTGAGACTAGCTGAGACAACATAAAGAGACTTTATCTCAAAATAAAATGAAAAAAAGGCTGGGGGATGTAGTTCACTGATGGAGTGCTTGTCTAGTATATATGAAGCTCAGGATTTAATCCCAGTACTACCAAAAATAAGAAGGAAAATAAAAAGATCTAGGTTTTGGAGTCAGATAGGGGTTCACATCCCATGGCAATTTTGTGAATGAGGCATTTAACCCAATTCAGCCTCAATTCTCTCATCTCTAAAGTGGGAGGTGTACTAGGGCCCATCTGATAGGCCTCCTGTGGAGTGTGTGAGCACTTAGTGTCAACTCCAGAGTAGAGCAGGTGTTCATGTCAGATATTGTTATTTAGGGACAAGGATGGGGCTAGGGTACTTTTGGAGCTCCTTTTCTCTCCGCTTCTACTTTATAAAGATATCTTGCTGGTTTCTGCCCACTGAGAGAATCAGGCTCCACCTGGGGTGCCTGACAGATGTCCTAATATCTCCATCCAATTTTTTACTCTGAATGGAATCCACGATGTGTCGGTGAAACCTGCATTTCCCATAAAATGCTCTTGAGGCTTCTGGCAGGATCCAGTTCCAGTGAGAACTGTGCACTGTGCCCAGCCTAGATGGCACAAACTCCAACTTACCCATAGGAGCTTAAATGTTCCTTGGACAGGAGAGTATGTGTGTCACTGTGACGTTGTAGTCTTGCATTCAGTGCAGGTCATCTCCAGTGTGGGGGTCCGAAAGCTTTTGTGCCAGCATCAACAACAACACATTTCTCATTTTGTATTCCTCTGTCTGGTGTGACCTTTAAATTACAGCTGATTGGGGCCCAGGAGTGCCATACTCCTCTTTCCCTCCCTACTTTCTTCCCTCTCTCCCTCCCTTTCCTTCTTCCTTCCCCTTTTTCTCTGATACTTCCTTTGCTTCTTTCTTTCCTCCTTCTTCTGCCTCTCCCTCTCTTTCCTCTCTTTTCTTTCATCTTTCTCTAACCCAAGGGGTTCTCAGTAACTGAAAGCACACTGCCATGGCAGAAGCTTCAGGATCTCTGGCAACATGGTCAGAGCTGAGGTGGGCTCCTCAACTCTTGACTTGGCTCTGTACTTGGTAGGAAGGCTTCGCAGGGCTTTGAGTCAGGATGTGAAATATCAGGCTCTTAGTGTACAAAGGGTCCCTCTGGCCATTGCTGGAGGAGAATGATCAGAGGAATATGAGTTGGAGTCAGAGAGCTAAGCTAGGTTGTTTTCCTCATCCAGGCAGGAAGTGGAAATACATCAATGAAATTAACCTGCCAAGCTGGGCACTGGCTTAGCAGTGAGAACTATGGTAAAAATCACATATCTAAGTATACTTTTATTAATAGCATGATTTTTGATACAGGTTTTAGGGCTATATATTAATCATATGAAAGCAAATGGTCTAATTCATCTGGAAACCACTGCTGGTAGTGTGTGCAGTGTTCATGCATGTAGGGGTGCGTGTGTGTGAGTACATGCACACACACATTACTTCAAACCTAGACACTGAAAGTATATATATATATATATATATATATATATATATATATATTTTTTTTTTTTTTTTTTAAGTACAGAGACTATAGGGTCTCACTACACAGATTGGGCTCATAGTGATCCTCCTATTTTCAGCCTCCCAAGCACTGGAATTGCATGTGCCCCCCCCACCATGCCCAGTTGCCTTCTCAGCACACCCTGGGGGTGGGGCTGGAATGGTAGGCCCGGGATCCAACCCTGGTCCCTGCGCCTTTTTAAGCAGGTATTTTAGTCTGCTGAGCTGTTTGACTGGCTCTGAAACTCTTTAGGAGACTGGTGTTTTTGTGTATTTTCAAGGGCTCACAATTGGAAAACAAGTTGTGTATTTTTAAATGGACTTATAAAGTTAGTTCATAAATTTCAGCATGTACAATCTTAAAAGGCAGTATATTTTTGGAAACAGGATGCTGATGGAGTTTTTATTTTTTGCTCCATATTGCATCTTGTGGTTGAGTGTATTTTTAGTGCCATTGGCCACAATTAAGGTGAAGCCTTCAGCTGAGCTAATTTTCATTACTCTCATTTTAGCACTGAAGGTCCACTCTTGGCTATCTAGAAAGTCTTGACTTCTGATATGCGATTTGGTAGCATATTTTTTGCAGGCATGGGGTCCTCCAAGGGAATGAACTCATGACTTGATGTTTATATGTGATCTTAATCATTAAGGTGGAGATTAGAGAGTACCCAGCACATATACATGCTTGTAAGATGGAAGCACATATTGTATTTTTACGTAAAGTATTCTGGTAATAGCTTTATTTAGGGACTTTTCAACTTCTGTGGGTTATTTATAGGCATTTCATCAGAAAAACTACATTTTATCATTTTCTCTTAAATTATTGAAGCTTCATATAGGCAGTTTTTAGGTCATATGTGATACATTTTAGGAAAACATGTTCTCTGCTGCAGAGGTAGGGACCAAACCTGCCCTTCCACCTATGTCCTATACCATTGTCTCTCCCAATACTCTTTGGCCTCTAATGATGAAGCAGATGTATATATCAGGAAGCAATGTTGATTTCAGAGTAAATTTTTCTAGAAAATAGAAGCTAGGAGAAAAAGGAAAACCTAAGCTTGGCTTTATGCTGGAAGACACAGCACTGCTGTGTGTGGGCGGGTGGCTGCATGCACCTGCTGCTCACAAGTGCCACTTCTCTTCTTGGGGACAACTGTCTGGATATCTGAGATGTGGCCAAGAGGAGCAGGCAAGCAATGTGTGGGAAGGCTGCATGTTCTTTTATTAGCATCCTCATTGTACTGCGTCTCATCTGGCCCAGAGCATGAACTGGTCTGGGCTTCTGACATCTATCCTGTTTCCCATTTAATTACCCTCTGAGCCACCAAGCGATGGCAGGAGAGTTGCTTTTGTGTGTGGGTTGAGCTGTTTCTGGGGGTGGCGTGTGTCCTTGGGTCTCCAGGCTGTCCTGTGCTGAAGCTTAGCAATGAATGCAGCCAACGATAGCGCTCACCTTCTCTCACATGACCCCCTCTCCTTTTCTCTCTGACCTTACTCTTCTGAGCATCTGTAGTACTTTTCCTGCATCTGTCCAGCTGAGAGGTAGTAGAGTTGAGATTAGAACTTGCAACTGTTGATTGCAGATCCTGTTCTTTGAGTGCCGAGCTGCACTGCCCTGCACCCAGACACAAATCATCATGTACACAGAGTCTGTAGGGTCAAGTCTTCCATAGCCTCTGTGCCTTGGGCATAATAATTCCCATCTTATTGTAGGAGGTATTCTGTAAAGTATAAGCACAGTACCTGGCATGTAGTAAGTGCTTGATAAATGGGCACTACTACTCATGATAATGGCAATGGCATTAATTCTCTCTCCTAGATTATTTTCTTGAATGTGGCTTCCTTTATAGCCTTTGCAGCAAGGTTTCTCAGTTTGACACTACTGACATTTTGGCCTTTTTAATTTTGAGGTCGGTGGTCTTGGTAAGTTGCTCAGGCTGCCCTTGAACTTGTAATCCTCCTACCTCAGCTTCCTCAGCAGATGGGATGAGGGGTGTGCCCTGCTGCATCTGGCTTTGGGTTGACTAATTCTTGTTGTGAAGGGCTGTTCTAAGCAGTATAGTTGGTTGTGTAGCATCTCTGCCTTATATTCAGTGCATGGTAGTAGCATTCCCACTCCCAGGCATGAAGACCAAAAGTAGTTGCTAGACATTGCCACACATCCCCAGGGTGCAAAATTACCCTACTGAAAACCCTGGCCAATAGGTACTGCTCCTGAGGATCATAGGGCTTTTATATTTTCCCTTTTATATATTAACACTTCTCTTCACAATAATAGAAGGTGGTTAAAAAAATTACTTATCGAAGTTTGAGAATTGCAAGACTACAGGAAAATTCTTGGAAGCATTTTAGTTAGTAAGGTCTGTCCACTCCCAGCATCAGTAGAACTTTGTAGTTAGATTCCTTCTTGTAGTTCAACACCACATCGCCCTAGCCTTAAGCTCTGACCAGGAGCTTTTGAAGTTTGTTTTGAGATAGGGTTATGTCATGCTATGTAGTTCACGCTGGCTTTAAACTCACTGTATATATCCCAGGCTTGCTTTGAACTTGTGGCAATCCTCCTATCCTGCCTCAGCCTCCCAAGTGTTGAGATTACAGATGTGTGCCACAATGCCCGAACAAGGTGGTATATTTCAGACCAGCAAGTTGTTTCTTGAAGATCAGAGAGCTGTGTTTCGTGACTCTGTAGATAGCCTTGGATATGACCCTTTAAGCTGTACATTGCAGTCAGTTTTAGACTATTGCATCAACAGTAGTTTGCTGTTGCTATGCCAGTCACAAGATGGCTAATAAAAACTAGAAAAAAATGAATTATGAAAATATTTCAGAATGTGTATTGGGATATGGCTCTGTTTGCTTATGACATACATGTGAGAGCCTGTCATTGATGCTTGAAGTTGAATTGCCTTTATGTTTCTATATGGTGAATATTTAAAATTGAGCCATACCTGTGTTTACCTAGTTTTTTTTTTTTTTTTTTTTTTGTGGTACAGGGGATTGAACTCAGGACCTTGTGCTTGCTAGCCAAGCACTTATTCTACTGAGCTATCTCCCTGGCCCTGATACCTGTGTTTAGTAGATTTCTTTTCCAAAAACTCAAAGAAATAATATAGTATTTTAATCGACTTAGACTTGTCACTTAATCATTATCTCACTTCTGCCGTGTCTGAAATTCATGGCCCATCATAATTAACATTAAAATTGCACTTTCAAGGAATGACCACAAGGCACTGTCACCAAATAATCTGACCAAAATGCCACATGGGACCAGATGCTGAGGGGACAGTCTTACTATGGGTTTTAAATGCCTAGACTCTAAGTCTAGAGCACTTTCTTCTGTCACCATCGTTCTCAATTCTGACTATCCATTACAATCACTTGGGAACTTAGTAAAACTAGTGCTTTTGGGACCACTACCAGTCTCTGTCTTGAATTTAGTTGATCTGAATATCGGTGCTTATAAAAGCTCTCCACGTAATGCTAACATGCAGCTGGGGTGCAGACCAGGGAAGTTATGAAAGCTGCATTGACCTCCCCACCGCCCCCATGCATCAGCCCTATCGTCCAGTCCCATCTTTGTTTATGTGACTCTTGCTACAAGCTGGATTTAGTCACAGCATTCTTAACCATAGCTTTTTTTAGATGCGATTCTTATTTATTCTAGGGGGAAAAAGATTTCTTTAGCATATTTATTCTGAAGAGCTCTTAATTGCTGTACTTAGAACTTCTAAACAGTGAACATTTGTCAAGCATCAAAATAGCAGAATGAGGGAGTTGGACCTCAGGTGACAAGGAGGCTGTAGCGAGCACTGGCTGCGCATCTCCTTGATTCTGTGCCCCATTAATGAGTGACCTAGAAATACCTTTTTTCTTTTGCATGAGCAATCTGTTTTGTATCCACAGCCACACACTGTAAGCATTAAGCGCTCCTGGAGCCTGCCCTCTATGTCTCATTAAGTTTTGCAAGCCACCTCCCACCCTGCCATCATGTGCCCCTATGATTGTTCTTTCATAAGGGGGTCAGTTTTGTGCTTAGACATGAAAAACTGTGGCATGTGTTGTCTCTGAATCACATGATGTGCATGTGGTTTAATGGCATGTGGTGACCCTTGATTAACCGAAGGACCTGGGATCATCCCTTTAACCTTGAGTGCTTTGGGTTTCATTCTCTAGATAACTCACCAGAGTTTAATTAAGAAAAAAGCAAACAGAGAAGGAAGCTCCAGGCCATGCGGAGCAGTCAACTTCATCTCATATAAAAACTACAAGAAAGTGTGTGTGTGTGTGTGTGTGTGTGTACACTTGTGTATAGTTTGGCTAGAAAATAGAATGGTGAGAGGTGTTAAAATTTTTAGCCCAACATGAGAGTCTAAAGGAAGGCTTATTTATGAATTTCAATCCCTGTTGCCCGTTTCTATGTATAATCACCATTTGTTTTAATGTGAATAATAGCACAGAGCACATTCAGCCCCCTGAGTTACCATTTCAAGCAACTGTTTTAGGCCTGTGAGGCATATGCTATTTACAAAGTTGCTTGGGTAATAAGAATAAAAATGGCAATGATAATAGTAAAGGCTGGCATTTATTGAAGCCTTGCAATGTGCTGAGGGCTTGATATGGACTCTTTGACTTAACTGCCACAAGACTCCTTGAAGTAGTCTGAGAATTATCTCCATTGTGCAGATAAGGAAACAAATTTAGTGAGGTCGCACAGCTCTTCAGTGGCAGGGTCAGATTTTGAACCGAGCAGATTCTCATTTTGATTCTGAGTGTTGACTCACTTGGCTGCCCTATGGTGTGAGCATAGAGAACTGATCCTGGGATACAGCGAACCAGACAGTCACATTGCTATGGGGAGAGAGGTGTTTTACATTGCTGCAGTGAACTGACTTCTTTTAGGTGGGGAAGTAGTATGAGCAGCAAAACCAGAACTTCTTCCTGATGGTAAGACCCGAATACACAATGATAACCAGTTCCTGCAGTCCTGTTACCAAGGCAGTGAAGATGGGATTGTGGGTTAGCAGTGGGCTCCATCATATCCCTCCATGCACAGAAATCTTTGCTGGCTGTGACCCTGCCCTGCATTTCACTGATCCCTGTGTTTGTACTCAGTCACCTACTAAAGAGGCTTCCCTGAAGGGGAACTCTAAGCCCTACTCATAGTTAATTGCTTTTAGCAATGAGGTGCCATGTACAAATTTCATAGATATGTATGAGTATGTCCTTTCTGTGGAGAGAGCATCCTTCTAAGTTCACTCCCTAGATGGCCTGTGACATACTTTTATGTTTCTTTCCTGAGAATTATATCAGGTATATAAAACCTGTCTCTTTTCCCCCCACTCCCTATTCAGACCAACAGAAACCATTACCAATTGTCAGATTACTTGACCTTGGTAAGCTTTGTTTCTTCATCTATTAAATAAGAATCATAAATTATATCTGTTTCATGAAATTATTGTAGGGGGTAGAGTTAAAACATCCATTCGAACAGAACCAGACTTGTGGCTGGAGCTTACTAAGTGTATGAATTTCTGCGGTTGCCATAGCAAATCCTTACTAAGTTGATAGCAAAATACCACACAAGTTTATATCTTTAGTTTGGGGAATGGGAAGTCAGAGGTGTATCTTGTGGGGCTGAGATCAGTGTAGACAAAACTGAACTCTCCCTAGAAGAGAGTTCTCCTTGGCTTGTGCACTCTTTTCCATCTTCTAGGCCAGCAGTATAGCCTCTTCAGATCTCTAACTCTGCCCCCTGCTTCCATTGTCACAATTCCCCTCTTCTGTTTTCTTTAGAATTATGTTGGACCTCCCAAATAGTCTGTGGTAACTCTCCATCTCAAGATGCTTAACTTTGGGCCAGTGAGATGGCTCAGCAGTCTAAACACCTGCTTCGGAAAGTTTAGACAACCGCAGGGACTGCTGCTCGATCCCCAGCACCGCATGCTGTGCCAGCCCCACCCCCAGGGCAGGCTGAGCTGGCCATAACATAAATAAATAAATGAAGTTTAAAAAATAAAATAAAAAAAAAAAGATGCTTAACTTCATCACAACTTCAGAATCTCTTGTCATGATGGTAACATGTTCATAACTTCTGGGGATTGGGACATAGATATCCTTGGGACAAGGAGTGGGGACATTATTTAACCAACTATCATAAACTATTTTTATAAAATGGAGCAATTAAATTGGCTAGTGTGAGGAGGGAATAAACAATATTTTGATCAGTACAGTAACTGACAACATTTGTTGTGCACTTACATTTCTATCCTGCATCAGGTCCTTTGCATCTGTCACTTCCTCTCTTTGCAACTTGTTTTCTTCTAGAGCTTCGTGTGATTTGCATGTTCTTATCCATTAGGTCTCAGGCCAAGCATCACTTCCTCTGAGAAACCATACCTGATCTCCTTTGCTTAAAACAGGTCTTCAGCCCTATTCTCTCCATTGTATCATGGCCTGCTGTCTCGATCTTTCATTGGTATTATCTTGATCCAAATCTTTTAACTTTTGAGTCTGGCTAATGCGTGCTGCTGTCCCATATAGAATATCAGCCTCAGGTGGGCAGAGACCTTTGATGTCTTGCTCATGACTTAATGTCAGTGCTTGGAATGTTGGAACAGAATGGGTACATGTACCTGTTGAGTGTGTAAACAAATGGTGTCATGTCAGATGTAGTGCTGAGCATTTCATGTTCACAATTTCTGAAATTTTGGTTTCTTTCTCCCCCTGTATCAGGGATTGAACCTGGGCCCATTACACTGAGCTACATCTCCTTTGTAGATAGTTATTTTGAGACAGGGTCTTGCTAAGCTGCCAAGTTGCCGGAGATAGGCTCAAGACTTGTGATCTTCTGCATCACCCTTATAGAGTGCTGGGCTTATGGTGTGTACCACAGTGCCCAGTGGGAGGTTCTTTTATGATCAATCCTTAATCATCACTTACTGATATGCACTCTGAGGCTCAGAGAGCCATATAAATTTATACCAGGTCTGCCCACTTCCACAGTCCTTTCTTCCTTCTGCTTCCCAGCCTTACTGCTTTAATGCCATCAGAAGCAGTTTAAGTCAGCCTTGTCTGTGGCCACAGAATAGTGGCAGATCTGTCACCTTCTTGGACTCACTTGCTGAGCTCCTTGACCTTGTTTGCTTTCCTATCCAGGTCTGTTGTATTGAGTCTGGACTCCCCTGCCAAGACTAGCTCCATGGAAAAGAAACTTCTCATCAAAAGCAAAGAGCTGCAAGACTCTCAGGACAAGTGTCACAAGGTATTTATCTCTGCAGCCGGCCTCCCTCCTTGCTCCAGGATCCTCCCGTCAATATATGCCAAGGGATCCGCCCTGGGCCACTGCTGGCACTGAGCCTCCTGATGCGTACAGAGTGAGGTGCTCCTCGCCTCGCTGAAGTCGTGCCTCGGCAGCTCAGAGGGAGATGAATTCGGGCCTTGACTTTGCTGTAAATCCTTTAAATCTTAACCAGAGGAGGCCCTGGATTTAAAACGGCCCGTTTCTCAGAATGACCCAGCCCGATGTCTACTTCTTTCGGCAGGTGGCGTGGGTCCTCACCTGTGGCTGAGATGCATCCTATCTGCCTTGAGTGATTCGAAGTCTCTCTTCCTAGTCTTTTAAAACTGCTGCTTATGTCACTGCGGCCACTGTATTGATTATGCTCAACGTCTGTTAACACTCACTGTTCCTGCCCAGAGGCAACTCCCTGGAAACTAATAAAAGCCACTGCTTGCCTGGGACTCCTCAGAGTGCAGACAAATAAATATCTCCTTGCCCTGTCCTGGATTTGTCCTCTAGATCTTTGCAAGGAGATGGGGGGAAGCAAGATGGATTTGGGATAAAATTAAAGTGACGTCTGCAGAAAAACAAAACACAAAACAAAACCAAAAAAAGCAAACAGGTGAAAAATGATGATTTTGGCTTCCTTGCTAACTGGGTTAGAGAAGTGATCGAGTGTGAAGCGGGACTTGGATGAGAGGAGTGACTTAGCATTTGGTGACTGTCCTTACGAAGAACTGTGCATTCCTGGGCGAAGAAACAATGGTATTTCCATCCCAACCTTTTGCAGTAGCAGTAGCCCTGACCATCAGGTGGTCTTGGGCTGCTTGAGATTTGATTGCTCCTAAGGAACATCCAAGGGCTTTTCTAACCTGTCGATGTGTTTATTTCAGATGGAGCAGGAAATGACCCGGTTACATCGGAGAGTGTCAGAGGTGGAGGCTGTGCTTAGTCAGAAGGAGGTGGAGCTGAAGGCCTCTGAGACTCAGAGATCCCTCCTGGAGCAGGACCTTGCTACCTACATCACAGAATGCAGTGTGAGCCTTCCCCAAAGCCCCCTTCCCTTGGAGGCGGCACTTCCTGTTGTGTGTGTCTCATCCTGTTTCATGATGGCTCCATGAGGCACATCACAGCCAATGGCAGAGAGTAGAGACAGGGAGAGTACAGAAGATCTGCAGAACACTGTGAGCCAGGTGTGAGGTCCCTGAGGAATGAGGTTGGATTTGTTTCCAAAAGGACGTCCAGATAGGCTGCTGGTACAAGAGAGCCTGGAGATGGGAGTCAGCTGTCATTGCAGCAAGGGACAAAGGTCTTGACCGCTCCCAGCCCAGGCTTTCTGGTCTACACTGTGTCCACCATGATCAGCCTTGGACACCAAACTCCTTAATGTGTACAGGAAAATATATTTCAGGCCTGCCTCAAATCAACATTTCCATTCACTAGAAACATTGTACTGACAAGAAACTCAGCCTTTAAAGCTCAGACCCTTTGTCATTATTTACCATATGATTTTTGTTTTTTCTTTCCTTCACAACAGTAGACTGTCTTCTCCATTGTCTTGTTGAATTTTTCATTCAGGTGTTTTTTTAATGTGCCCAATTAAACAGTCTTAAGAAGTTGAATCACACATTTTTAAAGTTTTTTTTTTTTTTCTCACAAGGGAGAGGAAATCTATAGAACGTGGCTGATTAAGAATAACTGCTATGTTTCCATTCCAGGCTTGGCTGCCTTTCAGTGGTGGGTGAAGTTGTTCAGCTGTGTATTTCAGATATTTATTTCAGTGCCATTGAAACATTGAAGGAACTTTATGGATGATAGGTGTCCAGGACAAATTAGCCAGGAAGTGGAAATAGTTCAGCTGGGTAGAAGATGATGTCATTTCCACTTTGCAAGAAGAATCTATATTTGAGAGCCTTTAAATAATTGGTATTGTGCAAAAGACTAGATGTCCTTCTAAAGGGTGGGTGTAACAACTGAGGGATCTTACTGGTTTTTAGTACTGAACAAAGTAAGTACCTATGAAGACCGGTAGGTGGTGATTTTCAGCCTGGACCCATAAGGCCACAAGCTTGAGATGATGTTCCTTGACCCAGGGGGTTTCACAGGATGAAAACTGGAATCAGCAGCCAACTGGAAGTTGTGGACTTTGGTTCGTCACCTGAAACCATCCTGGTGTCTGTGAAGAAGCCTGGAGCTCTTTTAACAAATCTTTTCAGCCAAAGCAATCTCCATGGGGCATCCCTATTAAAATTTTTGCTTTCTGCAGAGCTTAAAGCGAAGTTTGGAGCAAGCACGGATGGAGGTGTCCCAGGAGGATGACAAAGCACTGCAGCTTCTCCATGACATCAGAGAACAGAGCCGGAAGCTCCAAGAAATCAAAGAGCAGGTATGAGTGCTTACCCGGAGCTGTATGGCCACACGGCCAGCTCAGACCTCTGATCTCAGAAGTATTTGAGAGGCAGGAAGGGGTGGGGGAGTAAGGGTGGAAGCAGAGGGACAAGAAGATAGGTAGGTCAGCCGAAAACTTTAGATTTCCCATGGTTTATATAAATCGTGTAGCACTTGCTTGTTTCAGCTCCTTTTGAAGTGTGCATTTCAATAATAATAAAGATGTTTTAGAGCAATGGTAGGCAAACTTCAGCTGGTAGAACAAATCTGTCTCACCACCTATGCTTTGTGGTTCAGTGGATAATGGGTTTTCCACTTTTAAATGATAGGAAGAAAATCAAAAGAAAAATAATATTTTGTGACATGTGAAAATGTTATGGAATTCAGATTTCAGTGTCTATAAGTGAAGTTCAATTGGAACACAACTGTGATCATTCATTGACCTATTGGGCACAGCTGCTTTCATGCTGTAGCTGTGGAAGTAAACTGTTGTCCCAGAGCCTATGTGGTCTGCGAAGTTGAGAACTCCTTATTTTCTGGCTTTTTGCTGAAAAAGGTGGCCAACCCTGCACACAATGATTCCAAAGAAAGTAAAATTTTATTTCTGCAGCTTTTCAGGTATACTTTAAGCTTTTGAGTGAAGCCAAAGTAAGTCATAATTTTGCTTGTATAAGTTAATATCCTAGAAGAAAAGTTTGAGCTGGTTAAGCCAGAATTGACACGGTATATCTGAGTGCGGAAAACCTTCCCCAGTGTGTTCAGAAAAGAGAATTGAGGCCTTTAAAAAGCTCACCCTTTCTTGTCGCTCTTTCTAAAAAGGGTTTCTTTCTAGATGGCTCACTTTTATTGCCTCATTGTTTCCTTTTTAGCACAGATTTTTCTGTCTTTTGAAGAAACTGTAAATAGAAACTTTAATGAAGAGATGGCAGTGAGTAATTGGAGAGCTGAATTATCAGCTGCCAGGCAACTCTCATTCACTTCAGAAAATCTAATGGAAACACTGGGGAAAAATGAGCATTTTTGTCTTCAGGGAGCACAAACTTAGCCATCTGGGTGGCGTAAATGCAAGAAACTCCTGCAAATAACTTGATCTGTTAGTTACACTTTAGAGAATGAAAGATTTGTCTTTGGGGGTTTGTTGGAACACTGTATTTGTCACCTTAGTATTTTAAAATGATGCGTAAATTTCCTCTTCCTTGCTAAAAAATATTATAAATAATTGTGCATAAGAAACTTCGCAAACACATTATTAAGTTCGAATAATACCAACCTTTGAGATTTTGAAGGGCATGCATATACTTTGAGAAATCTGCTTTGACGGGTGACTCATGTCCCTTTTATCAACATAGTTTTTCATCCTTAAAGTTTCAGATGGAAGGATTCTTTTTCTCCCTGGTAGTTCAATATGTTTGGAAATTTACTCTTAGGGGGACATCCTGGGGAAATGAAAGCTGTACTTGGCCACCAGAGGGAGCAGCTGGTGTCCGTGAACTCTGTAGAAATAGAATTATCAGGACATTTTGAAAAGGTGTGTGAGTTCAAAGAAATGTCTTTTCTGATTCATACCACAGTTGGCATGCATGTGGAGTTTCAGATTTAATGACTGTCAAAAGTTCCATGGTTGGGGAGGTACTTCTCAGTTTCTGATTGTGTTTCTCATTGAAAGAAGGTTATGTTAAAAAGACTTGTGGTATGTTTTGTGAGAACAGAGTGTTTGCAAACCAGAAGAAAGCTTTTAATGCTTACAAAAAACTTCCAGTATTTGATTTTCAGCATACTGATTCCTCCCAGATTTGGGATTCTGTTGTTCCTTTCAAAAGCTAATTTATCTGTACAAATGTTATTTAAAAAATATTTTGCTTCTACCTAGCTACTCCTTATGGAGTATTTGCCTTTAGCTTACAATAAAGACACCTTCAGGTCTCAGTTTGATTTATATGCCATTGTAGCAATTGCCGATTCTTCGTTGCCTCTCCCTTTCTCAGGAAAGGAAACAGAAGTATGGGTAACACAGAAATCATTTACAACAGGGTTTCTTTATGATCAGGACCATGCATACATGCTACCTTCCTGTCCAGTTCTGAAGCTTCATTCAGAAGACCTGCTTTAAATGGGCCATGAGAACTGTTCCCCATATTGACCTGCTCAACTCATGCCCACAAGTCATGTAACGTGAAAACATGGCAGCCTTCTCAGCTGCTCTTAAACACAGACCTGATTATGTTCTTTCATGTTTCTCCTGAAGCAGGGATTTGTTTAGCTGTTGGATTTATAGGATTTCCTTGAAGCCTCAGCTAATAACTGGAGATGAGTAAATGAGTTAGAATTCCTTTTGCTACCCATGGCAGGCCCATTGTGCCAGAGTCCAAGAACTGACAGGGATGTTGCCTGATCCTTGTCTTCCTCCCGCTCAAGGCTGACAAGTCTGGAAAGAAAGATGTCAGGGGCTGAGGGTATGACGGGCTGGGGAAATTCTGTCTGTGCTCTTGATAAGACACAAAAATTACCTTCTTTCCTTGCTGACAAATTCCAGAACGAAAAGGGAGCTGAGGATCAAAGATGCCTAAGACCTTTCTCCAGCTCTTTGCTATTTTTGCAGATTAGAGTTTATGCTTCTGAGCAGGCTGGCTTTTCCTTTGGACATGGCAGGCTTGGGGATAAGAGACATTGTACTTCTACCATGGTATTAAAATGTTTTAACCTTTTAATTCAAAGGAAAACAATGAGTTTTTAGGTTAAAAACACTTTTTATAGGTAATACAACACTTTGGTGTTTAGATGAAGGCAATTGTAAAATGTAATTTCATATAGATACATATATGTGCGATATAATATGCATATGTAATTATTATTTTTAATGGAGGAAGAGGTCAACAAAGGCCCAGTGCTCAGAGCCAAGAACGCCATAATGCATCCCTGGCTGAGGAGGATCTAGAACAGTGGTAGTGAACCATTTAGAGGCGAGTGGCCAAACTGCAACCGTATACCTTACCTACCACAAAATGCTAACACTGCAATTAAACCTGAATACTGAGGTTTTAGTTAAAAATTAAAAAAAAAAACATAATTAACATCTTTTGTCTTATAAATAATATGCACGCTATAGGTTTGCCACCACTGAACTCTAGAAAAACCCCAAAGAAAGGATGTACCGTTTCACTTATGGCTCCTGTACCACTGTGAGGGGTTAGATCATTGTGAGTAGTTATTAAGACCTTTGGTTACATCACCGAACATCACCTGCTTAGTATGCATCACGCAGGAAACCTGTGTGCCCATGTTCTTAAGAGCTGACTATTGGTAACTGTGCTTTTGGATGGGAGGGAGTAGAATGAAACCCAAACTCTACCTGGGCTCATATTTTACCTTCTCCTCTAGTGATGCCATAGGGAGAGATGCCCTTATATGAAGATCATCTAGTTTTTAATAAGAATATCACTAGCCATTTAGTGTATCCTAGAAGATTGCTTGTTAAAATGGGATGAAAGGTATATGTGATAACCTGTAATTAAAAACCAAAAATTGCAATTTATTGATTAAAAGAATCCTTGCTATCTGAGTGTGATGGTGCATGCCTGTACCCTAAGCTCTTGCAAGGCTGAGGCAGGAGCATCCCTGTGAGTTTGAGGCCAGCCTGGGCTGTGTAGTGAATTAAAGGCCAGCCTGAACTACATGGTGAGACCCTGTCTCAAAAAACTCAAACAAATAAACTGCTTGCTAAATTGTTACCTTGCAAATTATTTTCTTGGAATAATACTTAGAGATATTACTGCTCTTTATGAGTGTCAAATACAATCTTGATTTAATTCCCTGTTCTTTTCATTTCATGTTTCCTCCTTTCATTCCAGTCATCTTAGATTAGATACTCATTCATAACTCTTATATATAACATTGATTTTGCAAATGAAGAATATTTCGATTCTTGGTTTATAGATTTCAAAACCTTTGCCGTTTCTTCTGGTAAATCCTTTCATGTAAAAGCCTCAATTCAAATGTTCTTTTTTGATTTTAGAAATTCATTTAGGAAAAGATTAGGTTGTTTAGGCCTACCCTCTTAAATGGGTTGTTACAGGGGAACAGAATAATTATTTCCTGTGAATTTATTATTGCAAGTTATTTTCTCCAGAGCTAGTGTTTTGTGAGGCTTCCAAATTTCAGGGTGACTTGTATTGCAGGTGCAGTGTTAAGTTCATCCTTCAGTTTTGGGCCCAGAAAAATTAATGGTGAGAAACTGACAATGATGAGTTTCACTTTCCTGGATGTTTTCCATAGATTTCCAATTATACTCTGGTGCCATTTGAAAGGTTAATTTTAAGATTACTACCATATCTAATTGTATTAGAAGCACATGACTTCTAAAGGACAAATCCATAGAAATGATTATCCTTGGGAGAGACCTACACATAAGCAGTTTATCTTTGTTTAAAGAACAGTGCTGCCACCTTTTTCTGATAAATTAAACCTTAAAATGCTATACATATTGTGTGGTCGTGTTTGCTGAGGATCTTATTGTCAGCACATGTTGCTGATGAATTTACTAAAGGTGCACATTCTATGTTAAAGTGCTTTAAAGATTTAATGTTCGTTCCTCTCTCCTTCCAGTTTCCCCAGTTGAAGTCTCTCTCACTCTCCCTCCTTCCCTTTCTCTCTCTCTCTCTCTCTCTCTCTCTCTCTCTCTCTCTCTCTCTCTCTCTTTCCACTTACTTTCTCTCAATGTCTGTAGGTCTGTCCTTTGCCACTCTGTCTTCAATGCACATCTTCCTCTGTGGTTGCTAGCCTTCCATCTTCACTGTCTGCCATTTCTTTTCAGAGACCCTGAGTTCACCTGTGTTCCATTGCCTGCTCTTTAGGAATACCAGGCTCAAGTGGAAGAAATGAGGTTGATGATGAATCAGCTGGAGGAGGACCTTGTCTCAGCCAGAAGACGGAGTGATCTCTATGAATCTGAGCTGAGAGAGTCTCGGCTCGCTGCTGAAGAATTCAAGCGGAAAGCAACAGAGTGTCAGCATAAACTGATAAAGGTAGTCAGGAGAATTATTTTGGGGTGCAGTGATGGAGGATCATAGCAATGTACAAGACAGTAGTAGCTTAGTGGGTATAGGTTTGAGATGTAATGGGAAACATCTTGGGAAATTCTTGGGTCTTTATTTATAGGAGATGACATCATAATTTTATTATTGTTTTGGTTGCAGTGGCCAGGAGAGTGTTCCAGATAATGTTGTCTATAGGACTTTCAGGCTGTTGAGATTTCCCATTGTGGTGTATCTTTTTAATTACAGGCTAAAGATCAAGGGAAACCTGAAGTAGGAGAATATTCCAAACTTGAGAAGGTATATATTCCATGATTGCTCTTGCTATTCTTTTTTTTTTTTTCTCTTGCTATTCTGAATAGATTTTTTAATATTACCATCAGTAGCCAGACATTGATTAAGAATATTTTTGCATTCAATGATTTGAAAATTATCTTCTAGCTTTATTTTTTTGGTGCTAGGAATTGAACCCTGTATTTAAATACAGGGCCATCTACTGCGCTACTGTACTCCAGCCCCTCCAGGTTTGATAGTCCACCTCTGGGTCATCATGTTAAGTTTAATCTATGGTTCCAGAAGAGAGAAAAGACTTCATTTTTAGCCCATTTTCTCATAGTACGACCATAAACTCACTTAGTAAAACATGTGAAAATTGTTATAGTTTTAAAGCACTGTGCAATTTTGATTTTGTTTTTACCATTTATATGTTTCTAGTTCTAGAGAAATAGGTCACAGGGAGGTAGACTTCCAAAGAACTGGTAGGCCCTGTTCTTGCTTGCCATGAGTAGGTTCTGGAAAAGAAACCTAAAAGGCCCCATGGAAACGTCAAGGTAGTAAGACAGCGCTAAGTGTTGCAAAATGAATGTTAATTTGCTTTCTGCTTTATTTCTCGGGATTTTAATTCTAGATCAATGCTGAGCAGCAGCTCAAAATCCAAGAGCTCCAAGAGAAGCTGGAAAAGGTAAGCCTAGGGTGATTTTTCAGGAACTTGCCCCCATTTTCACGTATTTTTCTTTACCTTGTCCTGGAGCCACAGAGAAGAAACAGAATCAGTTATCTAGGAAACTGAAGGGGAAGTGAGCTATTACTTGAAAATATCAGAGTTCTGAATATACTTTTTACTTTTGAGATGTGTTAGTAGTTTTATATTTTTAAAAGCCAAGCTGCGTGAGTGTAAATTTTACTACAACAGAACCGAGGAGGGGACTTCTCATGCCTCAGTAATCAAGGGGCTAGGCTCCCCATTCTGTACTCCACTCAGACTGCTTCCCTCAGAAACATGGGTGGAAGGATCCTTGGAGTCATCATGCAGTTATAGAGTGGGTGGGTTGGTAGATAGCACCTTGTAAGGTTTGTGCTAATGTCCCTACTTCTAGTTTTGTGTTTTATGAATTATTTCCCTCCTACGTTTATTAAGGTATAATTGATAAGTGAAAACTATACATATTTATGGTATCCTGATGTTTTGATATGTGTATACAATTATGAAGTGATTAAGCTAGCTAAAATACCTATCATTCATACTCTTAGGTAAGGTGAGGACATTTATAATCTAGTCTTAGGAGTTTTCAGACTATCCCTTTATTTGAGTACTAGAAATGTTTAAAGGTAGGGACAGAGTGAATGCGATATCGGGATATGGTATTCACATCAGGATGTTCATGCGTATACTTGCTGACTTGGTTTAATACAACTGTTACTCTTATTGTGATAAAATCATAACATTAAATTGCTGTTGTAACTGTTTCTAAGCATATAGTTTATATGTTGTACATAGTATGTTCACATGCTTGGGCACTAGATCTCTGGAAATTTTTCTGGAAATTTTAACATTGAACTGTATACACCAGATACCAATTCCTCTTTTAGTTGATCTTTAGTAAAATTTACTCAAAGCCAGGTGTGGTAATGCATGCCTGTAATCCCAGCACTTGGGAGGCTGAGGCAGGAGGATGAATGTGAGTTCAATACCAGCCTGGGCTACAAAGGGAGCTCAAGGCCATTCTGAACTGCATAGTGCGACCCTGTCTCAAAAAGAAAAGAAAGAAAGAAAAGAAAATTAACTCAAAACTAAAATTAAAAAATGAAATTTCTGCCACATTTCAATAGCTCCGTGTTCACATGTGCCTATTGTTTCCCATGTGGGACAGTACAGGTCAGAGTTGGAATTTTCTTGCAGTTTGTACTTTAAAAAAGTTTTGATTGAGAGCAAATACGTCTGCATTTGTTGGTTTCATAATCTCAGGTCTCTGCTATGATACTGTCAGAGCTGTACTGTAACTCAGACTCAAAAAAAACATTAAATACATAATTAACCTTGAGGTTTAGCTTTTTTTGTTATAACTAGATTTGTAAGTTATCATGAACAAGGGCTGCTGTACTCCTTGAAAAGTATTATTTGAATAAAAAAAGTTTAAGTTATAGCTTGCTTTCTTCTTATAAAAGTGTTATAAAATCCCCCTGGGAATATTAGCAAACGAGATAACTAAAATAAGAAAACAATGGCCAGCAGTAAGTAATTTCTAGGG
>PVKN010006673.1:0-20265 GCA_004027915.1 Capromys pilorides
AAATAGTATTTAGTTCTTAATAAAGAAACACAACATATTTAAATTTCAAGATTTTCTTCAAATATTAATGTTATTTCCTTAAAGCACCGAAATATGAAACTTTTGGATAACTACAGATCAAACAGAGTAAAAAGTAGGGGATGACACCAGAGTGAAACTTGATGTAAACTAAATTTCAAGTGATAAATATGTGTCCCCATAAGCTCATCAGCAACAGCAGAGGTACCATCCAGAGTTGAAATGGTGACAGGAAGAAGGTGTGTGCATGTGTGAGCTGCAGGTGCATGCAACCTCCAGGTATTTTCCACTCAATTCTATTATGAACCTAAAACTGTTCTTAAAAAAAGGAAGTTATGTTTAAAAAAGAAAACCACCAGGGCATTTGCTACATCTACTTTTAGAATAATAAAGTATGATTAATATATTGATGAAAAGAGTAGGGCCAGGGAGATAGCTAAATAGAATAAGCGCTTGCTTGGCAAGCACAAAGTCCTGAGTTCAATCGCCAGCACCACTAAAAAACAAAGAAAAGAAAATAGTTAAAGTAATCAGAAAAGGGATAAAACACAAAAGATATTTTAATATATGAAAATCTTATAGTTTCCTTAAAGTATGCAATTTTCACTTCTCTTATGCAATTACAAAGCAGAGAAATCTGAAGACACTGTGGTATCCTAAAAAGAGCACATCTCAATGATCTAGTCAGACATTATGCCACTTAGAAATTATGTGGGCTGGAAAAATAGCTCAGTGGCACAGGATCTGGCTGGCAAGAGCAAAGTCCTGTGTTCAATTCCCATAACCCCCACCCCCTGGCCAAAAAGAAGTTATATGACTTTGGGCAAATCACCTGTCCAGTGGCTGGTTGCTCATCTGCAATACGCGATACTTGATATCTACACTGTGCATATCATGGTGACAAGTTCACAGGTGACTTTCAACAGAAATGGTACTTATAGGCTAATGAGACTCTATGGAATGTAAGATCAGCTCCAGTTGTAAAAGACTGAGATACCACAGAACTAATAACAATCACAGTCAGTATTCATTTGAGATGTAAAAATGTACAAGATACTATCTTGTATATTACAGGCAGACACACTGTGAATTCATAGATGAACAAGAAATGAAACTAGCTAGTCAAGAAAACACTTAGCAGGCTGGGAATATAGCTCCTTGGGTCCAATATATAGCTCCAAATACACCCAAAATGAACACTTAGCTATTACGCAGCATCTTACAATTATCAAAAGAAACCATTAGGAAAAATTTCAAAAAGAGAAAGACTTTACCTTCTCTTGTGCCAAACCACTTTCTGGAAAGAATACAGAAAGGGAATATTCATAGCCACATCTTTGTAAGTGATCTGCCACTATAGAGTTTGAGGCACCGATCAAGAGGGTGCTCCCTTCCACTGCAATGGACCGAGGCTGAAGCTCTCCACTTAGTACAGGGTGCATCAACTCATGGATTAGCTGTTTTCTGAGTTGTGTCTGTGCAAAACAAAACAAAGCAAAATACATAAGAGAGGAGAGGAAAGAAAAGGTGAGGGAAAATTTTGCGGTAATGCTTCACTAAAGATACACACAGATTTGTTTCCATTGGAATCATTTTTACTTCCAGAATGCTTCTAGATCCATGGCCACAAGGTAGGAGCTAAGTCCCATGAAATTTGTCTGAACCGGTGAGAAAAACAGTCCAGTGGGTTGAGGCAAAAGCTTTCTGCACCAGCTTCCAGGTGAACTCAGCCAGGCCGCCTAGATTAATTTCCTGTTTATAAGAGTACAGGTCAGGGCCGGGGAGATAGCTCAGTAGACTAAGCTCTTGCCTGGCAAGTGCAAGGTCATGAGTTCAATCCCTGGTACCGCCAAAAAAAAAAAAAAAAGAGCTGCAAGAGCACAGGTACCTGTGATCAAGTAAACGAGAACATCTGATAACTTCACAATTCCATGAGTTGCTGGAGGCTGTGAAAATACTGTTGGGTCAAACCAGTTTATTAGGCACACTGATCAAAGTAAAACTGGGTTCCCAAAAGAGAAATTATTAAGCCTAAAGAAGGCCCTGAGTTCAATCCTCAATACAAAAAAAACAATTTACTTCCACATGGAATATTAACATCTCAAGCCATTGTTAAGTATAATAAACTTCTCACAATTTATAAATCAGGATATTTAGGTTTGCAGTAGGTAATTTTCTCAAGATGATAGCACTGGCATCATTAACCATTTGGATCTAAGGAAAATCCCCTACACAGCCAGGACTTAGCTCAGTGGCACACACCTGCCTGGCAAGTCCGAGGTCATGAGTTTGATTTCCAGTACCAGGAAAAAAAAATGCCCTAAGTTTAATGGACTACAGAATGTTCGTTTTAATCTACTTTGAATATGACTTGGAAATATACAACTGTACAGAGCTCAAGAGCAAATTGCCAAGCTGGGGAGATAGGTTGGTGGTCTAAGTGCCTGCCTGGCAAGCACAAGGACCCAAGTTCTATCCCTGGTTCTGCATGCTGTGCAGGGCCTAGGAGCCCAGGTATGCCATGCTGGCCACCAAAACCAGGCATGGTGGTGCATCCCTGTAATCGCAGTGCTTGGGAGGCGGAGACAGAATAGCTATGAGTCTGAGCTGTGTAGTGAGACCCTGTACCAAATAAATAAATAAAAGACTTTTTTTGTCTTTTTGAGACAGAGTCTTGCTTATGCAGCTCAGGCTGGTCTTGAGCTCACTTTTTTAGCCCAGGTTGGTCTTGAATTTGCACCGATCCTGCTGCCTCAGCCTCCCAAGTGCTGAGATTACAGGCATACACCACCACACTTGGCTAATAAAAGATTTTTAAAAATTTAAAAAAGAGCAAATTGCCAAGATTTATGGGAAAGAATAACTCCTAATTCATATTAACAGAATATAAGCAAGCAACAAATGGAGTTCTGACTTTATCTTTCTTATGTCCTTTAACTACAAAAGAATGACATATAATTACAAAGAAAGAGCAGGACTTATTATACATCTAAAAACATATATTTGCTTATTTTAATTTTTTTTCTTTCTTTTTTTGGTACTGCGAACTGAACTCAGGACCTTGTGCTTGCCAGGCAGGCATTGTACCTCTGAGCTACGGCCCTGGCCCTAAAATACTGTATTTAAAAAGATCTTTATACTCAACAAAATATGCATGTTCATTCTAACCTAAAATAATTCACTCTGTAAAATAATAAAGCAAAGAAAAAATTACAACATCCTTTATTAATAAAATTTACAAGGAGTGGAAGCTGGGGAGATAGCTCAGTAGAACAAGTGCTTGCCTGGCAAGTGCAAGGGCCTGAGTTCAATCACAAAAAAAATAAAATAAAGTAAAAATAAAAAAAAAAATTACAAGGAGTTTAATTACAGTACATCTGTTACATATTGGTGTATTTAGATAGACCTTAGTTAATAAAAGCATTTAGTACTTCCTAAAAGGAGGCAAAAAGTAGCTTGAGGTAAACATGGTGACACACACCTGTAATCCTTGTGCTCAGGAAGCTGAGGCAGGAGGATCACTGTGAGTTTAAGGTCAGCCTGAGCTACATAGTGAATTCAAGGCCAGCTTGATCTATACAGTGAGATCCTGTCTCAAAAGAACAAAAGGGGGAGGGAGAGGAGGGGGGAAGGAGAGAAGGAAGAGGAGAAGCAATGACCATGAGATAGAAAATGTGAGAAAAGGAACTTTTGAGTCCTCAGAAATTGATTAATTAGATCAGAATAAGAAAACAGAATATTTAACCAGCTTCATTTAATGATACCTAAATTGACTGTGTATTTCTATATACAGAAGTTCTTTACAGATACCCAAACAAAACATAAATTTAGGGCTGAGGAGATAGCTCAGTGGAATAAGTGCTTGCCTATCAAGTGCAAAAATCCCGAGTTCAATCCCTGGTACTGGAAAAAAAAACATAAATTTGAGAGCTGAGGAGATAGCTCAGTGGACTAAAGCACCTGCTTAGGCAGAGTGCAGGGGCCCGGGTTCAATCCCCACCATGCAATGCCAGCCCCGCCTGCAGAGCTTACTGAGACAGTGATTGAGACTGGGTGTGGTGGTGTGGGCCTGTAATCCCAGCACTTGGAAGGCTGAAAACAGGAAGATCACTATGACTCTAATCTACATAGTGAGACCTGTATACTCTGTAGACCCTGTCATAAATACATAAAAAACAACATAAATTTGGCTAATTTTAAAAACTAAAATTCACCTATACTAGTCTTCGAAAAGTAAAAACTAGCTCAGGCTGAGAAAGGAAAGACCTGGCCGCCACTGATCAAGATGGCAGAAAGTAAATATCCAGCTTGCAAAACAAACAGGGAGCAGGACTTCTCCGGAGGCCACAGCATGTAGCTACAGAATGAACAAGGCCAGCATTATCCTGATACCAAAGGCAAGGAGGATAATGATTGGCCAGTATCAGTCATGAGTGCAGATCTGAAGTCAAGCACTAACAAATCTAACCTAGACAAGGATACATCCAGGAATGTAAGGATTGCTAATATTTAGAAAGTACATTAATGAAGTACAATTAATTTCTGGTAGATTAATACACAAGAGTTAATTACAGATGGGTTAAGGAATTAAATGTAAAAAAAAATCTTTCTAAAATTTCAAAAGTAAAACTGGGCTTGGTGAAGCACACCTGTAATCCCTGCATTCAGGAATCTGAGGCAGGAGGATTTCTGCAAATTCGAGACCAGCCTGGGAAACAATGGTGAGCTCAAGATCAACCCAAATCAGATAGTGAGACTCAGTTTCAGAAAACCTAGAAAAAAGCTGGGAATGGTGGCACATGCCTGTGATGCCAGCACTCAGGACACTGAGTCAGGAGGACTACTGCTCATTTGAGACCAACCTGGGCTACAAAGTGAGCTCAAGGCCAGTATGAACTACACAACAAGACTCTCAAAAAGACACACACACACACACACACACACACACACACACACACGCACACCAGAAAAAAAAAACCAAGATGTACACGTTAATAACCTTCAAAAGGGGCTGGCAAAATGGTTCAGCTGTGAAAGCACCTGCTTAGGAAAGCTTAGGCCACTGCAGGGACTGCAGTTAAATCCCTGGCACCACATGCTGTGCCAGCCGCATCCCCAGGGCAGGCTGAACCAGCCATAAAAACACAATAACCTTAAAAAGTATATATGTTCTTTGACTCAATAATGTGATTTAATCTATGCTAAGCAAAAATGAAAGTGCAACTGAAGGTTATGTGTAGACTTAGAAAGAAACTAAACATTCCACAACAGGGAACTGCAACATAAATTACACATACATCCAAAGATGAGAGTGTTGCTACTGAAAATGAAGATTTTAAGAAATTTAAGGCAATAAGGAAATGTTTATCACACAGTTTAAAACAAGATATAACTCTATCAACTGCGGCTGAATTAGACATTTTCCCTCTTCTACTGTTCTATATTTTCCAGATGAATCTGTTTTTATCGGATTACAAAATAATGGGCAGGAGGGTAGGTTACTTTTTCTTATTTCCTACTTGACACTTTTGAAACCCCTGTTAAAATATAAAGTGCACTAATACATATGTGCTGTCCATGTTAAATGCTACGTCCCAATATAATTTAAGGGAAAACGTAATTCCTCAAACTGTTCTACTGCCCAGTGTGGTAGCGTACACCTGTGAAGCTGGAGGCCAGTCTGGGCCTCATAGTGAGTTCAAGGATAGCCTGAACTACATAAAGAAGCCCTGTCTTTAAGAAACAGTGTCAAACTACTATATGATAAGCAGTACACTTAATATTTTCTATATGGAGTCAATAGCCTTCATCAAATGTATTACAAAACCACCTGTTAATTCAAGAACACATACACCAGATTTACAGAACAAGTCTAATCTTACTAAAATATATTCATTACATATTATCACTACTGTCAATTTCATAAATCTATTATTTGGATAATCTATTCTAAAATGACTCAAACACAACATTTTCCATATAAACATATAAATCACCACTACAATCCATACATCACCCTACCTTATAAACCGAAGCTCTGGATAAATTTAAATGCAGACTATTTGTTGCAGGTAGTATTTGTAAAAACCATGACACAGTTATGCCTAAATCTGATACCTTTAACGTGTCCAGTACACCCCGATCCTTAAATGTCTGGTACAGCTTTTTGCGTAGTTCATCTTGACTCAACATATCATACTTGGGGGGCATGATGGACTGGAAGAGAAAATGGTTGTGAATTACTTGGAGGGCAGAGGGGAAGAGAATTTCTGAAAACTGGCCAGTGACTGCAGGGAAGCCCTAAATTGCCTGTGGGGAGAGGATGCAGACAAGAGACCTCTCCCATCGGACTCGGAAAGTGGCAAGTACAGCTACCTGAGCCATCACTAGGCATCTGCTTCCTCCCAAGCCTGCCCCCTGTGACCCAATTCAAGGCCCAGCCCAGGCTAACGACCCTGGACCAGAGGGAACCCCTGCCTTCTGAGCCCAGTATCCTGGGGGGACGGGGGAGAAAGGGGAGAAAGCTCCAGCCCAGCATTTCGAACTAGAACTCTGGCAAAGACGCTCACTCCCTCTCTCCGTGGTTCTTAAGGGTGTGCGAGGCCGTGATCTAAGGCGAAACTCTGGAAAGCAGCAGCTAGAGGGCGGAGAACTGGAGAGAGAATCCCAGCGCAGAGGGAGGACCGCAAGCTTTTTCCGGAGAGTCCACTCGGATCCACCCTGACATCCAATGAGCTGCAGCTCCTTTGTCCACACTGCCGCGACGCATGCGCCCAACTACGCAGCCCGAACGTAAATTCCACACACGTCTCGCGATAGCTCATTCTCGGAGGGCATCTCGCGAGCACTGCTTCCGGCGTTCCCGGCTGAAGCGGCGGAGCCGGGGTCGCAGACTTAAGAACTGACTGCGTGTCACCACAGGTAGGGGTTGGAGCGAGGGCGGCTGGGGCGGGCGCACGGAGTCCCTGGGGGACGGCCCAGGTTTCGCGTGACGCAGACGTTGTCCTTGTACCTCGATCCCGGCAACCCCACCTGGCCGCGCCACATCTCGTTTCTACCAGCAGAGGTCCGTCTTTGAGAGGCTTGCTTTTCACTGTGTCATTCAGCGAACCCAGCTTTTTACTGTGTTATTCTTTACCGTGACACTGTTGGCATTTTGTAATCCGCAAATTCTTTGTTGCAGGAAGTAGTCTAGTCCTGTGCATTGTAACAGGTTAACAGCATCCAAGCGCGCTGTTGTGAAAACCCGCACTTCCTCCAGACTTGGCTATATGGTCTCAGGGAACAAACAAAACAAACTTTACAATACTCACTTTTGTGTGCTGTGAGAAAGATAAAGTTGAGCTCGTTCCCCAGAATACTTAAATGTAATTGGAAAGTAGAGTGACATAATCTCTCAGAAGCAATAATGAAACCATTGCAACCTGAAAATAGAACAAAAATTAAGATGCACTCTAGGTAGGGTAAAGAGTTTGCGAAGAGGATAGACAGTCGAAGGTGGAAGTGGTCAATGCTCGCTGTGTGACAGAGCGTTATTCACCAGTGCCTTGATTAGTGAGATTTCGATAATGGATAAAAAGGAGATCAGAGAAAAGTAAGTGAGCCAAGGAATAAAAATGTCAGGACGTTTTGGGAGGCAGTGCAAATTCTGGTTTGCCTCCAAAGTTGTGTGCTGGGGATGTAAGATAACTCATGTCCTACCTATGGGGACAGAATTGGGTCAGTGTCAGCTTTGTGCACAGCACTGAAGGACAGTACAAGTTTTGATCTCTCGCTGTGAAAAGCTTAAAGTGTTTCATTTCAGAGGCAGCAAGAGTAACACACTTCATAGGAGGTGGAGGGCCTGTCTGTCGGGTTTTTTCTTAGTGCAGGTTTGCAGTGCCTAAATTACTACATTCATTGTGGAAAGTTGCTTTCTGTACATACCATATCTTAATTGTGTTTTTGTACCCCCTCTCCTTCTATCCGCCTCCCTCTATCCCTGGGTACTTTTACCTTTTGCAAAAAGTCTATCTCCCTGATTCTTATTATCTGTCATTTTTATTTGCTCTGTAATTTATTAATAATTTGGATTTCTCATATAGTCACTCCATATTTAAGCTTGTCTGATTTATTTCACTTAACATTATGACTTAAAGTGTATCCATTTCCTACAGATGACTAAAATTTATCCCTTATGCTACAGTAGTTATCTATTATGTATAAATACCACATTTTCTTTATTCACTTATTTGTTGATGAACATGTAAACCACTTCCAAGATTCATATGTTACGAGTTGTACAGCATAAATATGGAAATGCGTGCATCACTGTAATATGATGTGTTTAACACTTTTGGGAAGATACCTAGAAGGGCAATAGCTGAGTCACATGGAATTTCTATTTGTAGTTTTTTTTTTTTCCTGAGGAATATTCATACTGATTTCCATAGCGATCATACTAGATTACATTTTCACCAGTAATGTAGAAGTGTCTGTAGGTTGTGTTGGAAATAACTGTGGAAGAAGGACTTTGTTGGACTGTAAAGAATGGGTAAGTTTTCGCCACCCAATCTGGAAGAGTGGTCCAAATATAAAGAGAAAAATAAAGAAAGTAGCTCTGACATATAACACTGATATAATCAAAGTGAATTTGGAGGAAAGTAAGTAGATTTGTCACCTCTAGCAAAAGTGAACAATAAGGTTGAAGGAACAACATGAGAATCTGTTTTGAGTACTAATACATGATCTGTAACTGAGAAGCATTATTAAGACTTTTGAGCAGAATAGTGAAATGATGAAAATAGTGCTCTAGAAAGACAATATAAAGCAGGGCATAGTGATATAATCCCAGCACTCTGGGAGGCTAAGAAAGGAGGATCTCAAGTTCAAGTCCAGCCTGAGCAACTTAGACTTAGGAAGACCCTGTTAAAAGGGGAGAAATGGGGTGTAGCTCAGTGTAATACTGAAGTGTTGTAAATACTGTTTAAAAGCCCACTATTTTTTAAGAAAGCACCAGTGCCTGAAGACATTATCACACCACTCCTACCTTTGGTTCCAAAGTTGAATAAAATTAGATTAAATGTTCAACAAAAGCCAGCATAACCTTGGCAGTGGGAGGAACTACTTATAATATTAATAGGAAAATATCCCATTAGAGACTCATCAGTAATTTTCATGCTACTCCTTCTCATTTAAATAGACATATCTTATGCCACATCGCTTCAGTCTGGCAGCCCCAAGCCTGTGGAACAACTGAAAACACTGCTGCCTGAAGCACAGGGCAATTTTCTAGAAGTCCCATTTTAGAGGCTGCTATAGAGTTTGCTTTTCAAAAGTGAGTGGCTTTGGAATTGCAGTTCATGAGTTTTGTCTTTTATTTGCCTGCAACTTAAAATTGCTGAGCATTGGAAAGAACTTCTAAGTCCATTGAGTTCATCATCCCACTCGGGTGCTAGTTGTCCTCCTCCTGTCCTTTGCTCATTTTTAGCTTCAGGATAAATTCAGATGAGAAGCCCTGAACTTGGCTTTTGGAGAAGAGTAGAGTAAATCTGTCTAGTGCAGAGTTAGCAGAACTAAGAAATACAGAGGTGCCCCTATTGTAGACCATGCACTCCCCCAAACCCAAGCTGACATGAATAATTGATCACAGCTATTTCCTACTGACTGCACTAACTACAGATTTTTTCTCAGGCCCGGTTCCTGGCAATCACTACAAAGTGATTAGAATTGGCAAAGGAAAAGAAACCTTTTGCTATGCCCAGTCAAATCCCTTTCCTATTGAACAGCATATTTAAAAATAGTATTGTGCTGTATCTCCTCACTGAAGCTAAAGTTAAGCTAATGTTTAACTTAAACACCCTTAGTTTCTTTACTTCCCATTTTGTTTCTAGAGCCTTCCCTGGAGAAGATCTCACCCTTTGCCCTAACACTTTTTTTAGAGTTACTGATCCTTTTAAAATGTTCCCAGAACCGGGAACTTCCTCAAAGATGCTATTAGTAAAGACAATATCAGCACTTTCCCAGCTACTTGGACATCTTTCTCATAATGCAGCCTAGAATTACGTTAGCTTTTTTTTAAAAGTGTGGATCATACCTTTCACTTGCCAGGTACCCATTTATATCTCTGAGCTATCTGTCTGACCCCTACTTTTGCTTTTTTGACCACCACACCAAACTGCCTCTTAATGAACTTGCAGTAAATTAGAACTTCGAGCTTCTCGCGGATAAATTGTTCTTAACTTAGGTTTCCCTCTTCCTGTCATTTTTTTTAAAAAACTCAATAGCAGGCTCCATTTCTCATCTTAAATTACATCTTGTTAATATCATCTAACTCTCCTAGCCATACAGATCTTTTCGAATCCTAACCTAGGCCTTCTAATAAATTAACAACTCTTAGCATTTTCTTTAAATGTGATGAGTTATCTTTATCCAAGTTGTAGACTCAAATGCTGACCTGGACTAGGTTAAAGTCAAACTCAGAGCCTCCCTAGAGACCCTGGGCATAGAACATTTCATTTCTTTAGGTATTAACACACAAGTCAGCTGTGAGTGGTCCCTTCTCCAGCAAATAACGAGTGCTTACTGGACCCCTGACATTATTGTAGCTCTGGTGATACTACAGTGCACAAAACAAACAGTGGGTGTGCTCTTATAGAAGGCACGAGAAAACCTGGGTGCATTATTTCAAGCAAAACTGTGTATTATCACCCAGGCTATTACAGGTCTGCAATTTGTTCCTAGGTAAATACCAAAGTATCTTGAAAAATGATTTGTTTTCTATCATATTTTCCTTCCTAAACAAAAGATATCAGTTTGGCATGGCTTGTTCTTAGTAAGAGAATGACTAATAACTTACTCTGTTTTTTGCAGAGATTCCTATTAAATTAGTTAATGTATAATAAAGTGTATGGCCAAAAAACCAGGCATTTAATATACATTTCTGTTGTTTTAGGGGTTTTTTGTACCTAGTTGCAGATGAGAACTCTTTTTACTGTTTCTGAAAATAGGAATACTACTTAACCTATCTCTGAGGGGATGGCACTTCTCTGCCTGTGATTTCTCAAATGTCAGCAGTGGAAGTACAGTCACATTTGTCAATCTAAAGCTGTGAACACCAGAATCTGCCAAAATGCCCAGATACTTTTTTTTTGCTAGCATAACTAACAAATGTGATGTTTGCATCCTGCCTACTCCAGTTTTTTTCTATGCTTGCTATTTAAAAGCCCTTCTCATTAGCAGGGATATTTCAGTATGTACCAAGTGGTTAAAGCAGTTAATTAACCTTTCTCCTATATGCTTTTTCCTGATCATGACCTCAAAAGGGTTTTCTTTTTCTTATGATATTTTATACACCCTTGGTTCTTTTGGGCTTTTGTCCCTCTGGGCTGATCTCAGAGGTTACTGGTTCCGTTTTTATGTTTGTTACTAGTTAATGACTTACTTTCTGCATTGTTTGTCTGCCCTCTATCACCTCATATCACCCAGTTGTTTGATAAAGTTGTTTCCCTCTCAAAAAAAAAACACACTCAAGATGCCATAACCACCAGAGATAGGTGCTGTTTCTGCCCAAAGTGGGAGCCCTGGCCCCTTCTCCTCAGCTTACTAATCCAGCCCCTTGTCATGGGATGTTTCTTCATAGGCACCTTAAAAGACTTCACCAACTTCCCATGAAGGTGCTGTAGATATTCCGAACACAGAGGTCCTCCTTAGTCATCTGAGAGCACTTTGGCCTCAGCACAGGAGCTCCCAACACTTTCTTTTAGTGTGGAGCCTCCTAAAACCCCACTGTGCCTCTCACTCCAGCATTGCAGCAGCAGCTAACACACATCACTGTCTAGGCTTCAACCCCTGTCTGCAGTTCCATTCTGTATGCATTACATGCTGTTAGTAGTCTCCACACTGACATCCTCACAATGCACTGGTTATCCCCACATTCATGCGCCTTGGCCTCCCCCTGATGTCTTTGCCCTGTGCTTTGAGAACCCTGCCTTTGATGAAGAAGCTGCCTTTTGTTCTAATTGCTTCATAGAATGGGTCTTCTACTAATGTTCTGACACTAGTTTGAGTGTTCCTTTCTTCTCAACTTACAGGTTTTTCAGCTTTGCCATATGTGCAAGATTCCTGCTACTTCCTTAGTAAATTGCTGCAACTTTAGTGGCTTAATGCAGCACAAATAACTTAGTGTTCTGCGAATAGAAATCTGACGTGGATCTCACTGGGCTAAAATGAAGGTGTAAGCAGGATTGTGCTTGTTTTGAAAGCTCTGCGAAGACTATTGCTTTGTGTTTTCCTCATTCAAGAAGCCACCTGCATTTCTTGGGTGTGAACCCTTTGATTTCAGAGCCATTGGCGGTACATCTCTGTGACCATTTTTCCATGGTCGCTTTTCCCTCTAACTTTGTTTCTTTGCAACCCACTTCCACTTTAAGGGTGTTTTTGGTTACTTTGAAACCAACTGGTTGAATCAGTATAATCTTCCCCTACCCTTTTTTTCAGACAGTGTCTCACTATGTTCCAAGTTCACTTTGAACTTGCCATGTAGCTCAGCCTGGGATCAAATTCACAATCTTTGTAACTTAGCCACGCAGAGTGCTGAGATTGTTACAGGAATAAGCTGTCATATTCCAGCTTAATCTCCCTAATTTAAGATCATCTTTATGTCATTTGTAACCTTAATTTCTCTTTGCCAGGAACTCTAATGTGCTCACTGGTTCCAGAGAGTAAGACAAGCACATCACAAGAAGAAGCACTATTCAACATGATCATCTAAATTAGGCATTTGGAAACTATCTTAAATTCTTCTCTTTCTCAATTCTCATGTTTAATCTATTGCCAAGTTCTCTGGGGCTGCCTCCTCAACACTCTTAGGCTGGCCTTCCATGGAATGCTTCAGTGCCCTCTCTTTACAGCAGACACAAATATGTACACCTGTGCAAACATCGGTACTTTAAATAGCAGCTCCTTTATTCGTATCATTTGTTTTATATATTGGAATTCGAACTAATATCTTGGTTCATAAGGAATTAGGAACCTTTATCTAGAGTTGTGCTGTCCCATGTTGTGCCCTCTATCCAAATGTAGGTGTTTAAAGCATGTATTTATGATTCCAGTAAAATGAAGCAAATTAAAGATTCCATTTTGCATGGACACTAGCCACATTTTAAATGATTCCTGCCCCCCACTGCACATAGTGCACTCAGTCATGGACCATTTCCATCGCTACAGAAAGTTCAGTATATTGGACAGAAGGTGTGTCTCCTAAGCCTGCATGTAGCTGCTAAATGAGGGGAAGCATTATCTTCCTGAGTCAGTGGGATACTTTTGTCCCAGGGTTTTCAGTTCTTTCACCTTGCCTGTTAGATTTCCCTTGACAGAACTGAATGGAGAGCTAGGCCTTCTAGCTTGTAGAGCTGTTTACAAAATCAAATTAGTGGCAGCTCAAGTCAAGGATGGAATGTATATAAAAAAGTCTCTGTCTCTTCTAGCCAGCTGGGTAGTTTGTTGCAGAACCTTTATGCACTTCTCAGACCTCTTTCTGTTCTTCTTCATGCTACACGTAAGCACTATGCTTGTGTTTTACTCATGAATTTCAAAAAAGAGCAAGTGTTGGGGAGTAATGTAAATTGTTTCCTTATATATATTTTCTTCTGCTGCTTGGGCTTTTATTTTACCTCTTCTGCTGCAGCTTAAATATGCTGAAGAAAACAATCCCTTCCCTTGGCCAACTGCAGTGGTAGAGCCTAGCCAGTTAGAATTCCTGATATCATTGTTACTTGGTTCACACTTTAAGTTCTCTTTCCTTTTTACCTCACTTTCTCTGGAGAATGATTGCAATTTCTCCTAGTGCATCATTCTTGCATGTTTTTGTTATCCAGTTGTACTTATCTTTCCCCTAAAGCAAAGATAAACTTTTTCTGTATAGGTGCAGATAGTAAATGTTCTTGGTTCTGTGGGTCAGATGACCTCTGCTGCAGCTGCTTAGTTCTTCCATTGAAAAGCGAAAGCAGCCTTTACATAGTAAGGAGGGTGTATGAGGCTAGATGCAGTCTGCAGTGTGCTGACCTTTGCTCCAAATGAACCCGATTTCCGCATGCCAAGAGTCTCCTAGCAACCTTTTCTCCCAGTCATAGCCTCCTAATTTGAGCTGGAAGTGCCACATGTGGGCTGTTGTCCTTCTACAAAATGTTTCACTCTTAAGAAAAAGATTTCCACTGCTTCTGCTATGCGTTTTGAGTAAATCAGCAAATAGCCCAGTTAGGCTTGGTGAATCTTTGGCTTGCCCCCCATCAGCTGTCCAGGAGGCTGACAAGACACTCCCAGTTCACTAGATACCAACTTCACATTGACAAGTGACTAGTGGCCACATCCTGGCTTGTATAAGCTATTCCGTGATATTCCAAATAGCACTTTTGAACACTTACAGTGAGCTAGGCACCATGCAGTAGCTTTTCATGCTTTGGAGGGATTAGATTGTGTAATTCTCATGATTTCATCATAGAAGTAGCTACACTGTTATCTCCTGTGCAGCTGAAGATATAGACCCTGGGAGATAAAGATGCTCACATTGATAGTATTAGACAGAGCTATGCATGAACCTAACTTTCTCTGGCTCTAAAGCCCATATGCTAAAATATATACATATGTAGCTCCATCCATCCCACCTGCCCATCCACCTTCCATTTGTGTTTCTCTGCCTGTCCATAAACCCATTCATCTAACATTCCAGGTTTTGGATTATCTATAGAAAAAGCCATGGAATCACTAATTATATTTCTCCTAGTTTTTTATAGTATTTTTCTTTGGTCAGCCTGCTAACCCTTTTTTCTAAGCCCCTTCACTTTTTTATTTCTAACACCTGCTTATGTTCAGGGACATAAAGAGGCATCTCACTGGCTCTTCCATGTATAGGTACTTAAATTCCGGCACACATCAGGTAGACAGAGTAGGGCTATAGTATACAATCTACATATAATTGCTGTAGAGTCGCCTGTGTAAACAATATGTGGTACAATTAGTTTTAGCTTTCTCTGGAGGATTCCTTTAGAAGATCTGTAGACAACCTAATTGTTTCCTTTGCCTTTTCTACTTTCAATTGTACTTAACTAACGAATACTCTATTCATCTGGGCAAGTGTTAATGTAAATGATAGCCATTGCAGTCCAAATGAAGCCTGAGTTATTCCATGAGACACTTCGGGACTCTTGAACTGAATGTCCTGAATTTTCAGGTCAGAAAAATTTTGTATTTTTTTATTTTATAGTAGAGGTTTTCCAGTGCTCTCTGAAGATACAGTACATTAGACTCTTTATGATGCATCTCAGATACCTAACTTGAATAGTCCATAAGTTGTACATATATCGTAGGTATACTGGCAAACACATCAAATATGAGCTAAGAAAAGAGATAAGATTCTGGGCTTTGTGTTAATCATGTTTAAATTTCAGTATTGAGTACTAAAAGTCTCTATTCTTTTTCATTTATTAGGAGCCATAAATTAAAGATAATGTCTGGCAGCTTCTACTTTGTAATTGTTGGTCACCATGATAATCCAGTTTTTGAAATGGAATTCTTGCCAGCTGGGAAAGCAGAATCCAAAGTACGTATGAAATCGTTTTTTTTTTTTTTTTTTTTTTGGTATCAGGGATTGAACTGACTACCTTGCGCTTCCCAAGCAAGCACTTAATCTACTCAGCTATCTTCCAGGCCCTAAATCTTAAGTCACTTAAGAATTTATATACTGGTGTAGTGATGTGGTATGATTTTAGACCTGGAAGATATGGACAGAAGAGGGAGCTAGCTGAAGTCCAGCCCATTAAATGATGCTCTCAGGAGTCTGTCCAAGTGCTAGAAGCTTAGCAGAAATACCTGTGGGTTCTTTATCCAGTCTTTAATTCAGCACATGCTTAGACCAGCATGATACACAAGTGTCTTTCCCATCCTGGTCAGTTCACTGTGACTCACAAGAAAATGATCTTCCCTACATGGCAAGAACATCATCTAGCTTTAGTGGGTCTGGAAGAACACAAGTCATAGATATCCATTCCGTTTTAGTGAATCAACTCTTTTCATGCCTGTAGACAGAGTAGGTCACTTTATATCTGAGGGGATCAAGAGACTCTCATAATGTCCTGATGCCACTAGGTCTTCAGCCCTTTGTTTCCAGTGACTTCTGTAGCACTGCCTGTCTGGGTGTTGCCTGCATGGCCTCGTCCCCAGTGATACCATGACTGTGCTCGGGAAATGCTGAAGCAGCCCCAGAGGTGAAGCACCTAACTCTCTGATTGCAAGAGTGGTTTCCAAAAAATGAGTTAGGCTCAGGGAATTTACCTAACATTCAGGGTCAACTGTCAAAGCACAAGTCCCTTCCATCTGTTTGTTCTAGTCCCCATGCCTAATAAATTGCTGACAAGTATGCTCTGCTTCTCCCAGCCTCGATGAATAGGCTTTAACGTCCTTTAAGAGGAGTTGGGTTTGTAAATTAGTCATAAGGCACAATCTTAAATGTAAGATGCTATTCAAATGTTCTCTTCCCATCCCCAAAATACAATACACTTGTTTAAGTTATTATATACCAGGTGCTGTTGCTACGTAGTTTCCCCATACTCCTGTGAGAGGACTGCCACTCATTGAAACTTTGTTTTGAGGTATTTCTGTAGTATTAGTTGCTTCTAAGGACATTGCTACTTAAATCTAGTTTCTGTGCACTACAGTGTACTAATGGTAGCCCAACAGCACATATAAAAACAATCACTGGACTTGGTCGTATTTCTCTTTCCTGGTACTGCTCGCCTTCTCAAAGTAGTTTTACAGTTTGTAACAAGTTTTTCAAAAGTGGTCACTTTTTAATTTTTTTAAAAAAACCTTTTTCTTAGTACATGTTTGCACAACATACTGATTATATTGCTGGTGGGGGATGGTTCAGATACATGACATGTTATCTTCACTCTCCTGTCCTTCCCTTTCAAGAGTGATCATAACCATAAAGTCAGGGAAAGAAGTGCTGTGATTTAGAGACAGAATACATCCCTTTTCTCTAAGGATTCAGTTAGTTATGGCATGGTAACATGAGTGACTTAAACACATTTAGCCACATGAAGGATTCTAGCACAACTAGCAGCCTTCCTCCAACCTCATCATGGGAACAAATTCCTCAGGAAGCATGTTATGTTGGTTTCCTGAAGTGACTTGGAATAACAAATTTAAGGGCTGGCAAGATAGTTCAGCTGACTGAGTGCCTCCTTTGACAAGCTCAGGGACCAGATCTCCAGGACACACTGAGCTATTGACCGTGTCTGGGTGTGGTAGCAGGCCTATAATCCCAGTGAAGGGGAGGCTGAAAACAGTAGGATCACTAGGAGTCCAAGCTGCGTAATAAGACCCTATATAAAACACATAAATGAAAAAAAAATTTAAAAAATACTAGTTTTTACAGAAGTAGGAGGCTGTCTAATGTTTCCTCATTGCTGAGACAAAAGTTAGAGGAGAGGTTTATTTAGCTCCCAGTATATAGGGGTTTCAGTTCAGACTCAGGTGGCTAAGAGGCACAGTGGCATGCAGAGGAGAAAGAGTCCATGGCATAGCAGGGCAGGCAGAACACAGTAAGACACAACTGACAGAAGAAATAAAACCTTCTTTCTGTCCCTTATATCTTTGTTGTTTTGGTACCAGGAATCAAACTCATGACCTTGCACTTCCCAGGCAGGCACTTATGTCACTGAGCTACATCTCCTGAGACTCCTTCCCTTATATCTTATCCAGCCTACCCACACTTAGGACAGATAGCACTCACACCTAGGATGGGGCAACCTTGACTTCCCCAGAACTATGACTAACCAATCAGTGTACTGATTTAGCAGTCATACACACAATATTGCAGCATTACACACTCCTGATCCTGCCACCTCCTAAAAGCCCTTCCTATGAGTGAACAGGCTTTGGGGAACACCTAAAATGAACATAGCACTTACAATATAAGTTTGAAGGCAAGTTGTCAACTGAGCCTAGCTTCCTTGAAAGGCCCCAAGTAAGCATTCGTTCTGGGCCTCTAAGCTTCGGTAATCTGTGGTATGTGGCAATGGTAATAGCAGTTTTCACGTGGTATGTGACAAAGGGACACATTAGGAGGATCTGGGGCTTGGGACTTTAGCCTGTGACTTTTGGAAAGGACACAGTTCAATCCATAACAGGTCCTCACTGAAAGTACATTTTGAACTTAAGAATTGTAGGCTGTCATGGATTACGTGGTAGAGCACTTGCCTAGCACTCCTGAGGCTATGGTTCCTATCCCTGGCACTACAAAAGATAGGGAAGAGAGAATTTCTCAGGGGTAAAACTGCATTCTAGGTTGTGAGCTTCTTCTCCATATTGTGGTGGATCAGTCCAACCTTCCATGTAAGCCATGTCAGCCCACTCAAGGACATTCCCATATCTGACAGGCTCGTTCCCTGCTGACAGATGGCTGCTCTCAGCTGGAGCTGTGTGTGGCCTTGCAACAACCCCACATCCCCATGTATTGTAAGCCCCAGTCATCTGACAGAGGCCTAGGTGCAGCTATCAAAAGTGCTTCTTACTCAGTGGTCTCTGCTGCTTGTGACCTTCGTGCCACACTCAGAAGCTGACCCTCCCTGCTGCCTCTGGCCAGTGCAGCCCGGTGCCTGGTGCTGCACCTCCGCAGCTCTCCTTCACTACCACCTCAGTCCTGGGCTCCCTAGGTGCTCTCCTGAATCCACACCCATTGACATACAGTTTATGTCTTTGTCCTCTAATAAGATAGGAGCATATCCAAAGCAGGATCTAACTTTCTTTTTGTGTGTGTGTGTGTCCTCTAAAATACAGTGTTCTGTTTTCACACATGTGAATGGTTGCAGAGTTTGATAAGTATCTGCTTGCAACAGTACAAGTGCAATACTCTATGTAGATTCTTGAATACATTAACTGGCTCTTTCTGTGCTTGTTGAACTTCAGGAATCAGATTAAAACCTGAAAACTGTAAGATACCAGAGGTTTTTATGTCTCCTGATGACATAAGTGAAGTAAAAGCAAGAAATGGTTTTCCCTCATGATAATGCCACATAACAAATTTATAGAATGACTGATGGCATTCCTGATGCTACATGGAAATGTGAATCTGTTGCTGCTGTCTGTTACCTAGGATGATCATCGTCATCTGAACCAATTCATTGCTCACGCTGCACTTGACCTTGTGGATGAAAACATGTGGCTCTCAAACAACATGTACTTGAAAACTGTAGACAAATTTAATGAGTGGTTTGTGTCAGCATTTGTCACTGCTGGCCATATCCTTTGTAGTAAAGATACTTAACTAGAAGTTGGGTGAACAGACTTAGAAGAATGTGAAACATAGATGGCCACATCTGCAGATGTGAAGGAGTGAGGTAAAACTGTAAAAATGTCCATTTATAGGGCTGTTTTCATATCTGTTTCCTAACTTTAAACTATGTTCTCTTCATGATAAAGCTAAGTTGGCTATTAACCCAGTTTACGTGTTCAATTTTTCCATCGCGAAATAAATTGCATGTGACTGATTTACAGAGTGTCACCTGCGGCCCAGGAATTAGCTCAGTGGAATAAGTGCTTGCCTGGCAAGCACAGGGTTCTGAGTTCAATATCTGGCACCACCAAAAATAAAAATAAATAAGTAAATAGTATCAGCAGACAGCTTTTCAGTTTCAGTAGATTATGCCTTAATTATTCCACATATGAGATTTATTATGCTTCATGATATAAGGCAAGAAGATGGAATAAAGAACTTCTTCACCGATGTTTACGATTTGTACATAAAGGTATGTCCTACAATTTTTAAGATCTGGTTATCAAGCAGAATTGTAGCTTTGACAGGAAACTGGCCTCATTATGGAGCTCCTTTAGGCTGGATGGTTTTCATTTCAGATTAGATTTTGCCAAATCAGAATTAGGTCTGTCAACTTTCTCAGCAAGCAGGCCTTCATTGCTCAGTTAACAAGCAGTATGTAAGCAGGAAAACAACCCATAGTAGTTTTTGTTTTGTTTTGTTTTGTTCTCTGTAGGGTTGTATCTGGGGTGGGTATGGTAAATGTTTTGAAATTGTTGTGGACATAAATCACTGTAATTCTTCCTTTCTGCTGCATGTCATTGAGTTAGGGAATCCTCAGGAAAGCAAGGAAATAGCATGCATAAAGGAAGTTTGCTTTGTACATGCTATCTAAAGTGTTTCTGCCTCATTTATAAAGACGTTGCAATGCATTGAATATAGATCATTAACTGGCA
>PVKN010006674.1:0-28039 GCA_004027915.1 Capromys pilorides
TTAGGTTTTCTAAATTTAACTCCATAATTTTTTCCCCAGATGTTTATAGTGGTCAAACAGGCTATTTTATAAAGTACATAAGAATATTTGTCCCATTGCACAAAGAAGTGAGTAGCCCCAGTGTTTGTAGTCTTGATTTTGAGAAAACCTAGAAATGGAGATTTCTATGTGAAATTTCCTATTCTATTAATGGCTGTAATTTTTTAAAAATTTAAAACACTGGAGAATGGTAAATAAAGTCAACTTGTGTGGCTTTTGCTACATAGAAACCCTTATTAATCACTATTGTGCTGTAGATCACACAATCATTTCTCTGCCTTACTCATCTCCATGCTATTCACTTCCTTCTATGGAGTGGTTGAAAACGTAGAATATCTGGTCAAGTAAATGTGTATGTAAAACACAGTTGACGAGTTTTGCCCTCCACTCCTCCCAGTGAGGAGGTATTGTGTTGGATACGTAAAAGCTTGGGTAGAACCAGGCGTGGTGGCACATGCCTGCATGCCTACTGTGGGAGGCTGAGACAGAAGGATCATGTGCTGAGTGCAACTTGATATATGAAGACCTGTCTCAACATAAAGGGCTGGGGATGTAGCTCAATGCAGAGGCTATAGGTTTAATCCTCAGAGTCACAAAACAAAAAGAAAGCGTAAGTGCCACAACTTGGGTAAGGAGAAGCATAGGTCTCTTCATTGATACAGTTATTGTGCTTCTGTCCCCTTGGGATACAACCAGACTGAAAGTGACTTCCCTTTGTGTGTGTACTAGACATTCATATTCCAGGATTTGATTGTGTTACCCACAGCCAGTCTGGTGCTCCCTATTGTGGGCCCAGCCAGTCCTGGTAAAGACAGCAGTGTGCTTTCAGATAACACCAATAAGGGGGTGGTACCTAAGCTTTCATACGAAACTGTTTCAATTTGCCTCTTTAGAAGAGAGCGGTGAACAGGTAGTTTATGAAACTCAAGATCTTCTGATTAGAATCACTTACAGTTTTAGAGGAGTATATTGTAATTTCAGTTTTAAGTATGAAGGTATTTATTACCAGATATAACAGTAAACTTTCTTTTTTGACCTTACATGATTGACTAGTCCTTTCTTCCTTTTTTCCTCCTATCTTCCCTCCCTTCTTTTCCTCTTTCCTTTCTTTTCTTTGTTCCTTTAATGCAGAAGTCTCCTTTTGTTGCCCAGGCTGGTGTCAGACATCCTCCTGCCTCAGCCTCCAATTAACAGCTCAGCTACATTCTCTTCTAAACATAAGTGATGCCCTATTGTTTTTGTTAGGACATCTATATATGTGAGCTACTTTTTCCCTTCAGTTAAAGAGAACTTAATAGGGGAATGCATGTTTAATCTTATATTGAGTTTTGATCAAGAAAAACTGGTTTATGAACTGTCTGATTTTGGTTTAGCAGTGGTTAACAACAAAACAGAAACATTAGGGTTAACTTGGATTTGTTTCATAAAATATTATGGATAATAAATGTAGAATGACCAAATAGGAATGATAGAGTTTAAATGAATTTAAAATTGGATAAAAATGCTTTCAAATTGATTTTTTTCATAGAATAACTTTGATATTCATTCTTCCTATAGGATGACAAATCAAAAAAGCAGTTTGTTTGTATTAATACCCTAGAGGATACCCAAGCTGTTAGAGCAGTGGCTTTTCATCCAGGTGGTAGTTTATATGCTGTTGGCTCAAATTCAAAAACGCTGAGAGTGTGTGCCTATCCAGAGGTAATTGATCCAAGGTAAGAAGAGGTGTTTTGTATTGCCATTGTTACCTTAGTTTTAGAATTGCCCTTGTTTGGAATTCCACTTAGCTATATTTCAATTCTTCCTTCCTTTAAGCTTTATTTTTTTATTGTTAATGCTTAGGAAATATTTTTAAGTCATCAGTCTTACGTTTTTTCCCCATAAAATTTTTAAAGATTTAGTATGTTAGCCTTCCTTATTTCAGTAACTTTATATTTTGTTTTTCATCTGAAGACTTCTTACATTCCTATTGAGTGGCTTAAGATGCAAACAAAGTTTTTAATCTTACGTTTACAAAATACGGTTACAAAACACATTTCTTTTTTTTTTTTTTGTCTTTTTAAGACAGGTTCTCACTATGCAGTTCAGGCTGGCCTTGAGCTCATTTCTGTAGCCCAAGGTGGTCTCGAGCTTGCAGTGATCCTCCTGACTACACATTTCTCATAATAGCCTCAGAGGGCTGAAACTGATGATATTTGACCATTTCAATCCTATAAAAATTATAATTTCATTTGATTAATAGAACTGATTTAATCTTCTCTTAACAGGTTATTGGCTTGGGAAATAAGGCTATATCTTTTATTCCAGTTGGAATACTTTTTTATTATTTTTTTCACTTCGAATAATTTTTTTGGGGGGGACTATATCTTTACTCTTTTTTTTTTTTTAATTTTATTTATTTATTTATTTGTTTGTTTGCTTGTTGTGTTTGTTTGTTTCTTTTATTTATTCATTTTGTGGCTGGCTCAGCCTGCCCTGGTGGTGGCGCTGGCGCAGCATGTGGTGCCGGGGATCGAACTGCAGTCCCCGCAGTCGCCTGAGCCCTCCTAAGCAGGCGCTTTAGACCACTGAACCATCCCGCCGGCCCCTATATCTTTACTCTTAAGTTTTTTGTTTTTTAAATTATGGCTGGCTCAGCCTGCCCTGGGGGTGGGGCTGGCGCAGCATGTAGTGCTGGGAATTGAACCACAGTCACTGTGGTTGCCTGAGCTTGCCTAAGCAGGCACTTTAGACCACTGAGCCATCTTGCCGGCCCATTTTTTCTTTTCTCTTAAGTTTTTTAGTATCTTTAAAGACTATCATTAAAAATAAGCTGGACATGGTGCACATATGTAGTCTCAGCGCTTGGGAGGTTGAGACAGGAGAAGCAAAAGTTCTAGGGCAGTATGGACTGCGTAGACTACAAAAAATGACATGTTCATTATTACTAATAATTCAGTGGTAGAGTGCTTGTCTAGCATGTACTGCAGAAAACTTATGTATCTATTTAAATGAAGGGTTAATGTTGTGGCTCAGTGGTAGAGCAGTTGCCTACAATACACCTGCCCCAGTGGTTGGGGGAGGGAGGGCTTATGAACTGTTTGGTAGTGATAGGTCAGAATTCAAAGCTTCCTGGGCACCCTGCTCCCAAACTCTCTCCCCCTTGGCCCCAGGCAGAGCCAAACCCAAAACCACAGAACAGGTCCACTTTGACCTGGACAGGCAACCATGGAAACTCCCCTTTGTTAACATTGAAGGTCCCCCACAGACCAGGTAGCCCTGCCAAGATTAGCTCTCCCACAGCTGTTCCAGCCCCCCCACCAACCCCGTGATCTGGCTCTTACCTGGCTTTTCCAGCCCATGATCACCCTCCCTGAAAGATCCTATAAAGCCTCCTGTCCCCATTTGTTCACTGCTGTCTTGGTCCGCTAGACAGCCAGCCTGCTTGATGCCCCCAATAAATCTACTCGCATCAGAATGCCTGGCCTGGTTGATTGTGTGGGTTTGGACCTAACAGGTAGTTTTTGTGATGAGTGAAATGAACACCACAAAAGGAATAGTTTTCAAACCAGTAGACAATGTTCAAACAGAAAGTGCCACTTATTATAGTACATATTAGTCTTTTTTTTTTTTTTTTAATTTTATTTATTTATTTGTTTGCTTGTTGTGTTGTGTTTCTTTTTTTATTTTATTTATTTTGTGGCTGGCTCAGCCTGCCCTGGTGGTGGGGGCTGGCGCACCATGTGGTGCCGGGGATCGAACCGCAGTCCCTGCAGTTGCCTGAGCTTTCCTAAGCAGGCGCTTTGGACCACTGAACCATCTCGCCGGCCCCCATATTAGTCTTTTTAAAAATAAGTACTCTTGAGACATTACCTAGTTTAGGGAACAGAAAGATAAGATTTTTCATTTATTTGCACTTTTTTTTTTTTTTTACCATCTCTATGTCTAAAACCAGTAATTTTGACTTTTAGGCTAAGGTCCTGTTAGGTCATAGCGTTTTTAGTGCTCATTGTGTATTAAGTAGATATATGACAGAGCAAAGACAGAACTTTCAGTTAGAGCATAGAAAATGGCAGTAATAGTGAAGACAAGGACTTGTATGTGTAGCATTTACCTGACTTTAGCCATGTCTCAACTTTTTATTTCTTTTGCTGGTACAGATGTTTCATAGACAATGGAAAAACTGACTTTTATGAAGGTGCATTTATTTAGCAAGTATTTGTTGAACCCTAATGTGCTAGGTTTTAGGGCTGTGTTTAATGACTTCATAGAATTTGTGGTTTAGTGAGGGAAAATGAAGGTTATGCCAATAAACACAAAAATAAATATATGTGATAGGCTGGGCATGGTGGTGCACGCCTGTAATCCCAGCACTTGGGAGGCTGAGGCAGGAGGATCAGTGAGAGTTTGAGACCATCCTGGGCTACAAAAAGAGCTCAAGGCCAGCCTGAACAGTATAGTGAAACCCTATCTCAAAAAGACAAATATATATATATATATATATTGTGTGTGTGTGATAGTAGGTATTATGAAGCAAAGTTACAGTGTTCTGTAAGAATAAATTAGAGGTGAGGTGGGGTGCAAACTGGAAAATCAGAGAAAGGCTCTTTCATGAAAAGGTGTCAGTAAAGCTGAGAGATGAGGATGAACAGAACCTAACCATAGAGAGAGAAAGGAAAAGAGAATGATAGAGAACATGAGCACCGGATGAGAAAGCCGGAGCTTTTGCTCTGAGCTACATTTTCAACTCCTCAGGGCCAACGGTATAGCTCAGTGGGGCAGCGCCTGCCTGGTAAGCGCAAGGTCCTGACTTTGATTTGGGCACATTTTGAGAAACGGAAGACATTCAGATTGGTTCGAGTATGGTGAATTGGAGCGTGATAAGGCCATAGAGATATCTCTACGGGAACTTGGAGAGCTTTTCTGCCACTCTTGGATTTTATGCTGAGGGCAGAGTGACCTGCGTATGTTTGAGAAGGTCACTCTGGCTGTAGATGGGTGGGAATAAAAGCAAAGGTTAGGAAAAAGAATGTTTCAGTTGATGGCTGGAAATTGAAGAGACTGGACTGTACAATGAAAGATAAGCAAGACTAGATGAATTGGCTGTTCAGCTGAAAACAGAATCATTTCATCTCACCTATTCTCTAGATCAGTATTAAACAGTTGGTATTGAAGGTCTATCAATATTTTCCTTACAATTTTGGAAATTTTTTTGATTTTGAGATTTTTTTAAAATTTAAAAGTAATCTTAATGCTATTAAGTTCACAAGTGTGCCAATCCTATTTTTATCTGAAATACACATTGCAGACATACAAATACCTATTCCCTCCACATGTCAGTGCCCGTTAGTATGATGGTTTGAAATGGGGAGAATAGATTTTTCCCCTTAATTTGCAAGTCAGTAGGTATTTCTTTATAGTTAACTTTAGCAAAATTCACACAAAAATAATTAACAATGATCTTATTAACTCACAAGGAAACATCTTCAGAACAGCATTTTGTTAAAGTTCCTATACTAAAGTGTAGAAAAACAGAACTACACAAATATTGAAAAGTTTAAAATTCCTTAATTTTTTATTCCTGGTACTACTGCCACAGTTTACAGGGCAATATACCTGATATAATGAAAAGAAAAAGACAAAGATATAACAGATAAAAGACCACAGGAATGTACATCTTTTTTTTTTTTTTTTTTTTTAATTTTATTTATTTATTTATTTGTTTGCTTGTTGTGTTTGTTTGTTTCTTTATTTATTCATTTTGTGGCTGGCGCAGCCTGCCCTGGTGGTGGCGCTGGTGCAGCATGTGGTGCCGGGGATCGAACTGCAGTCTCCGCAGTTGCCTGAGCCCTCCTAAGCAGGCGCTTTAGACCGCTGAACCATCTCGCCGGCCCCAGGAATGTACATCTAATTGACACTACATTGCATTAGTCAATAGCTACACGTTTTGCAAATTGTGGCTGGGACAGTCTTGAACCAGCAGGCTTTCCTGTCTAAGCTGCAGAACTTTTCTGACTATGGATTATCATTCTTCTGTGGCACATTTTTATACTTCCTCTAATGCATTTGGATGACTGTTTCAAAGTAACCTACAGCTTTCCTGGCAATTCCTCGCTTTCCTGCTAGGAATGAGAGTCTTTTTCTGGTGTTTTTTAAAACCTTCTGCTACCATATCCACCACTTCCACCATGAGATCCATAACGACTACCATAGAGACTGCCAGAGCTTCTTCCACCAAAACCACCCCTCTTGATGGGTCCATAATTTGATTGTTGTTGTCCACTGTAATTTCCAAAATCATTATAGTTAACACCACCACCACAGTTACCACTGCCAAAATTTCTTCCTTATAACTGTCATATCCTCCTCCACCACCATCGTATCCACCACCTTGATTTTCATATCCTGGTCTACCACCACCATACCCTGCTCTGCTAATGTAACCAGGACCACCATCATAGTTTCTACCATCACCTCCAAATTTGTTATCACCTCCTCCATAAGTACCTCTGCTGCTACCTCCTCCACCATAACCTCCTCTTCCACCAAAGTTTCCACCATGGCCAAAATTCCCTCCACTACCTTCAGAGTTTCTTCCATTAGGGTGTTGCTAAATTGTCTACAGTGGGCTTGAATTTAAGCTTCTACTTTAACCTCCCAGCATACTGGGATTACAGGCATGCACCACCACTCCCAGCTGCTCACACTAACTTTTTAGTAAATGTTTATTGAATTTTTCTAATTTGGAAGCTTTGTTATCTTTCTTTCCCTTTTTGTTTAGAAATTCATGAGAAAAATACAAGAACTGAAGATTCTTGCATTTATATCTTGTTCTCTATGTAATCTGAAATAAGAGATTAGTGTGATGTTGGTTTATAATTTTATTTAGATTTTAAATATGCTTTATACTATTTTCTTTTATGATATAAAAAGCTTTTAAGAACCTGTTGTCTACTATTCTTTTTGTTTTCCCCATTCAAGAACAACCATAGTATAGAATGTTATATTAACTGATTTTAGCAAAACAAGACATTGAAATATCCTCATGTAATTTTTCTTTTCAGCGCACATGATACTCCCAAGCAGCCAGTGGTGCGTTTTAAAAGAAATAAACATCATAAAGGATCCATTTACTGTGTGGCCTGGAGCCCTTGCGGACAGTTGTTAGCAACAGGATCAAACGACAAATACGTCAAAGTGCTGCCTTTCAATGCAGAGACCTGTAATGCAACAGGTAGGGCCCAGGTACTGTGTGTAAGCAGTTGCAAGCCTAGTAGTGTCTAGGTTGTATCTCTCTCTTGTTTTTAATGAAGTCTAAAAATATAATCTTAATCTTTTTTAAATTTATGATTGTTTAGTCACAGTGAGGTGTTACTCATTTTTAGTAAATTTCTACAGGTAGCTGGGCGTGGCAGCGCATGCCTGTAATCCCAACATTTGGGAGGCTGAGGCAGGGGGATCATTGCAAGTTTGAGACCAGTCTGGGCTACAAAGTGAGCTCAAGGTCAGCATGGATTGCATGTGAAGCCCTGTCTCAAAAACACATAAATAAATAAATAAACAAACAAACAAACAAATAAATAAATTCCTGTAGGTAGCCAGATGATATATCTGAACTCGAGAAAATTGTCATCAGAAAAATAACCTTTAGTGACTGAGACTATAACTCAGCGGTAGAAGGTAGAGCTTTTGCTTTGCATTCTCAAAGCCCTGGATTCAGTCTCCAGCACCACAAAAAATAAAAACAAAATAAAACAACAAAAGTCCTTATAATAACTACTGGGATTGTATTAGTGGAGTATTTTCCAGAGAATATCTTCTCGTCTATTTGTTTGTTTCTTTTTTTTCCAGGAGTGGGGATGTATTCTAGGAATCAAACTCAGACCTTGTGCTTGCCAGGCAGGCTCTGTGTCCTTGAGCTATATTCCCAGCCCCTATTTTTATTTATTTATTTGTTTATTTGTTTGTTTGAAATAAAAGACAAAAACCTATAGCTCTCCTTTAAGGGTTGTAATAACAGAATTTTTATTTTTATTTCCTCAAGTTCTATGTCCTAAGTAAAGTGATGATGAGTATAATATGAATCTTTTTTTTTTTTTTTTTTTTTTGTGGGACCGGGGTTAGAACTCATGACTTTGCACTTGCCAGGCAGGCACTTGTGCCACAGAGCTATCTCCCCAGCCTCTATAATATGAATCTTTATGTGAAAATATAAACCATATTTACTCTACTATTGTTGTTGGCCTGTTTTGAAGCAGTTAAGTGGTCTCAGGTTACCATAGTAAGTTGAACAGCATTCTTTGCTTTTTTGTTTTTGTTTCTGTTTTCAATTCTCATTGCTGTTTCAGGACCGGATCTGGAGTTCAGTATGCATGATGGGACCATTAGAGACTTGGCATTTATGGAAGGCCCGGAAAGTGGTGGAGCTATTTTAATAAGTGCTGGAGCGGGGGATTGTAACATTTATACAACAGACTGTCAAAGAGGTCAGGGTCTCCATGCTCTGAGTGGACATACTGGTATGTAAATCAGTCTTAATACTGATATGTAAATCATTATTTTTTTTCCCTTTCCATTTGTTTTGATAAGTTGTTTTATTTTTTTCAAAATGGATTGTTTGAAGAAAAGAACTTGCATTTCAAAAATTTAAATTATGAGCTTTGGATAACAACACTGTAGTGATAACTAACACTAGTATTTCTCTTTGTGTTCAAATCCTTTATGTGTGTATATGACTCTTTAATCTACACAACCACGTGATGTGGGAAGTTTTATTCCTATTTTAATACACGAACAAAGTATGGCTCAGTGTCATAAGGTTAGTAAATAGCAGAACTAAGACATGATTCTTGTACTGTCTCTTCCAAAGTTGGTAATCCAACTTTACAAAATTATTTTTTCCTGTATTTTCTCCATGGGAAAGTTGCCACAATTTCAAAGGATAATTTTTCAGTACTAATTTTGGTATCCTGGCATACAGAAAGAGCCTATTGTATTAATGGTCACTAAAAGATTTCTTTGTTCAAGTATAGCTTTTTATTTTTAAATTTTAGTTTTAATTTGTATTTGAGTATGGTTTTGCTGATTTTTAATTGTTAATGTATTTGGTAGCTGTAGAAAATCTCTAACAGATAGTAAATCTGATCAAGCAGACCATCATTTCCCCAGTGATGAAGAATAGATTTTGAGACTGGGCTTGGTGGTGTACATCTGTAATCCCAGTGCTTGGGAAGCTGAAAACAGGAGGATCACTCTGAATCTGATCTGTGAGACCTTGTAGACCCTGTACTAAATACATAAAATAATAATAATGAAAAAAAGACTACATAGCTTTGGATGTGTTGTGGAAAGGTACTTTCCCACAGTGATAACTGAATCCATGATCGTTTGTAGGACATATTTTAGCACTTTACACCTGGAGTGGTTGGATGATTGCATCTGGTTCTCAAGACAAGACTGTTAGATTCTGGGATCTTCGGGTACCAAGCTGTGTTCGCGTTGTTGGCACAACATTCCATGGAACTGGTAGGTTTTGAACTCTTACGAAAAAAACTTCAAAAATTACACCAGCTTAGTTGCTTCGGTGATGTAGTGTATGTGCTGCTAAGAGACCCCTTTTCTGCAATATGAAGAGAATAGAAACAATGAAATAAATACCTGGTGTTTTATTGATTACTTTCAATTCTTTCAAAACACTTTCATCTGTTACCTTATTTGTAGGTACTTAGTTTAAGAAAACAACACCTGGGGAGATAGCTTTGTGGTCTAAGTGCCTGCCTGGCAAGTACAAGGACCCAGGTTTGATCCCTAGTACTGCATGCCCCATGCCAGCCCTGCGGCAAGCCGGCCACCAAGGCCGGGCACGGTGGTGTACATCAGTGCTGGGGAGGCTGAGACAGGAGGATCAGTATGAGTCCAAGCTGTTCAGTGAGATCCTGTACCAAATAAATAAGTAAATGATTAAAATAAATTAAATACTATGTCCTCAAACCTGTTAATAGGACAACTTTAGAACTCAAAGTTTTAAAAATGCACATGGCAAAAATTGAAGATGAACAAAAGAGTATGCTATTTTCTTTTTGCTCCAATTCTTTGGTCTCTTTCTCTAAAGGACCAGTTTCTTATTTATTCTTCTAGAAATGTTCTGTAGCTGTAGAACCAAAAGTTTGTGTGTATCATAACCTCCCTTCTGCAGGGGCACGTGCCCACGCACACGGAGGCAGCATATAATACCAGCTGTGCCTTTAAAATCTAACGGCTATCTTGGATGGCTTCATATAAACTCTAGGCTGTTGTTCTCTTCATTTTATCACCTTTTAAAGCACATCATACTTAAAAGCAATGTGATATTCTGCCATTATCTTTATTGTATGTAGAGTACCTTTTCTGCTTTTGTAGTTTTTAATAGCCTGCTTTATGTTTGTTTAATGGGTGTTTTTAGATGATGTGCATGTTTTTCTTCTTTTTTGCTTTCATGAACCTTTTTCTATACTTGCATTTAAATGTGGTATGATCTGCAACAGCAAAGTTGAGTCTGGAATGAAAACATAGATGTATGGTTATTATTTGTATACATGAATATGCAACCATTGATTTGTTAATGTAGTTTGTATTGTTAGCAGAATAAATAAATAACGTAGTTTCAAGAACCACACAACTCAGCAGAACTTGTTAAGAAAGCAGCCCTGGATCAGGGACGTAGCCAAGTGACTCAGTACCTCTGGAGTGCTTCAGGCTTGGGCTTGGTCCTCAGTGCTGCAGGAAAGAAAGAAGCTTCTGTTTCATTTCCTGTTTGTCAGACACAATCATTTTTAACATTTATAGCACTTTTCTTTTTGGTTGTTTATTTCTATATTTCTGAGTAGCAGAATTATAATAAGCTTTTAGGATAATTGATTTGACTTCTTAGCATAAAGGATGAAGATGTCAGATCCCTTTCCAGCACTCACCATTCCTTTCTATACATTCATACCATATGTGTGTGTGTGTGTGTGTGTGTATATATATATATATATATATATATATATATATATATATATATATATAAATTCATATATATATATGAATTTTATAAAATTCACAATGCCCAAAGTTTCACTCATAGTGTCCTCATGCCCCTCCCAGCTCTCACCCTGGTCTCCCTTGGATGGTTTCATGTAAACTCGGCTGCTGCCCTCTTCATTCTAGCACCTTTAAAAATGTACCATAGCTGGGCGTGGCGGCACACACCTGTAGTCCCAGCACTTGGGAAGCAGAGGCAGGAGGATCGATGTGTGTTCGAGACCAGCCTGGGCTACAACAGTGAGCTCAAGGCCAGCCTGAACTGCATGGTGAGACCTGGTCTCAAAAAGACACACACACACCCCATACCTAAAGCCATGCTTCTTTGCTTATATAGTTATCACAGAAGTTTTCCCTATATCTACTGTTACCCACTTCCTTACCCCTATTCGTTCTTTTAATTATTAACTAATTTTACAGAACTGGCAAATGAGTACAGAGCCTTTGAAGAGAACTACACTGCTCAGCTTTTTATTTCGAGACAAGGTTTTGCTAAGTCACTTAGTTGCCTAGCCTGGGTTCATACCTGTGGCCTGCTATCCTGGAATGCTGGGATGGCAGGCATGGGCCGTCTTGTCCAGCTCTCACCTTCGTTCATTAGCCTACTCTAAGTTGCTTCTTGCTGCAAGCATTCTGACAAATGCTGCCTTCTTCGAGATGACTGGCAAACGTCATCTTGTACAGTCATTCTATCACCGTTTTATTTCCACCCTCAGTGGCATAGAATATAGTTGACCTTTCTACTTTCTTTTGGGCTTTCTACTTGTTTCCTTCTTTGACTAATTCCTGGCTCTTCTTCCTCTGCTCAGCCTCTAGCTTTTGACATTTCTTGTGGTTTAGGGTTTTAGTTTTCATTCTTTTGGTAGGGCGATTGGCTCTGTGGCCTGGCTTTCAGTATAACTTGTATGCTGAAAAACCTGACATTTTTATGTTTAATCCAAACTCTGTTTGGTACCAGGGATCAAACTCAGGACTTGTGCTTGCCAGGCATGTGCTTAAGCTGCTGAGCTATCTCCCTGGCCCTAATTCAGATTTCTTTCTTTCTTTTTTTTTTTTTTTTGTATTTTTGGGAAGGATCTATAGGGTGTTAAGAGTCTCACTACTAGATTGGACTCGTGGTGGTGATCTGCCTGTTTACAGCCTCCCAAAAACTGGGACTATAGGTGTGCACCACTACGCCCAGTCTCAATTGCCTCTCAGACTGTGTGAGGGTGGGGCCCTAATCCAGACTTTAATTCTAGCTCTACTCAACCTCTCCTTTTGCATATTTTATTTAACTTATGAAATAAAAGTTTTAATTTGTAGCTTCTCTCCCAAACAAAACTGCCCCTAGTGGCACCACCTACCAATTGTATTGGAGTCTTCCTGTTTCCTTTCTGTCCATCGCTCTAATATCCAAATCCATGAACAAATCCTGTGCTTTCAGCCTCAGAAATTTGTCTAAAGTTGTGTTAGTCCAATGTCCATCACTGCAGTGTATCCCTGAGATTAAAGCAACTTCTAAGAAGAAAAGGTTGTCCAGGTGTGGCGGCTAACGCTTATAAGCCCAACACTCAGGAGGATCGCACGATTGAGTCAGACTTAGTGCTTAACCAAGAGCACTAAGTCTGCTCTTGCTTAGTAATCCTAGTAAGACCCTGTCTCAAACTTTTAAAATGTGAGAGCTGGTGGTATAGCTCAGCAGACTAAGTGCTTGCTTAGGTAAGCGCAGGGGTCAGGGTTCGATCCCTGGCACCATATGCTGCTCTGACCTGGCGATGGAGTCCGGCTGTGGTGGCATACCCTGTAATCCCACGACTAGGGAGGCAGAAATCAGGAGGATCACGATGAGTCTGAGTCTGGGCTGGGCTTCGTAGTGAGACCCTGCACACAAAACAAAAAAACAAAACAAAAAAAATTTAAAGCAGGATTGGAGATGTAGCTCAGTGCACCAACCTCGGGTTTATCTCCTACATCATGGGCAGGGTGGGTGTTTATTTTGGCTCACAGTTTTAGAAGTCCTTGAGCAGTTAGCTTTGCTTTGGGCCTGTGGACATGTAGTACATTACATTGTAAGCATATGATGAAGCAAAATCCCCACGCCATGGCCAGAGAGCAGACAGGAGAGAGGGAAGGGCCTGGAGTTCACTGTTTCCTCCAAGGGTACCCCATGACCTGCACACCTCCTCCCAGACCCCACCTCTTTCTTTTTTGCATCCATGGATTGAACCCAGTGGTATGTACCATTAGACTACATTTCTCAACCTTTTTTATGTTGGGTTGCTTTAGGACATTTTCTGTGGTACTGTGCCAAAGCATAATTTGTTACTGAATTTTCTTTTCCCTCAACTAGGCTCAAAGCTAGAATCCAGGAGTGAAAACACTGGATTGGGGACTGGGGAGATAGCTCAGTGGCATAAGTGCCTGCCTGGCAAGCACAAGGTCCTGAGTTTGATCCCTGGTACACCCCCCCAAAAAAACACTAGATTATCATCACACATCTATTACTGTATTGCCAATGCTATTTTGGATGTTCTTTCAAATGACAACACAGTCTTGATTCCTTACAGAATTTTGTTTTATCCCTTGTCCCAGAAAAGAACAGTGTTTATTCATTAACTGTTAATTGGGAGTTTTTTTTATAACTGAACAGTGTTGATAAACTACATTAAATTGTTAGTGTGCGGCTCATGTGCTTGGCTATGTCGGGTTTGGATCTGTTGTTCTTTTCTGTGTTAAAAATTTCATTCCCCTATTACAGGCAGCGCAGTGGCATCTGTAGCTGTAGATCCCAGTGGTCGTCTGTTGGCCACAGGTCAAGAAGATTCTAGCTGCATGTTGTACGACATAAGAGGAGGAAGAATGGTGCAGAGCTATCACCCTCACTCGGGGGATGTTCGCTCTGTTCGCTTCTCCCCTGGAGCTCATTACTTGCTAACAGGCTCTTACGATATGAAAATAAAGGTGACAGACCTACAAGGTGATTGAGAGTGACCTCTTTCCTTGTTTTTACTCTCTCTTATTCTATTTGGGATCTTTCTTTTTTTGTTAGTGCAGTGTGGTTGACTAATGTTTTAAATATTAATTTTATATTTTTTACTGGGCAGATTATTCAGTTGAGATTAAGACACATTCTAGCGAATTATTCAGTGAACATTAAATCTTATTTTATTAATTTATTACAGTAAATCATTCTCAGATAAATGGATTTATGTATATATTCTTACTAGCTTCTTGAAAAAGAAAATAGTATAATCTGTGTATATCTTTTGTATTTACATTTTTTTTTTTGTGGAACCAGGGTTCAAACTCAGGACCTTGCACTTGCCAGGCAGGCACTTGTGCCCCTGAGCTATCTCCTCGGCCTTTAGTTTTATTTTTAAATATTCCTTAAGGACTGGGGAGAATCTCAGTAGCATAAATTCCTGTCTCACAAGAGCAAAGTCCCAAGTTGGATCCTGGGTGCCATATGCCGTGCCAGCCCCAAAACTGGGCATGGTGGCACATGCCTATAATCCTAGTGCTGTGTAGGGTAAGACAGGAGGATCACTATGAGTCTGAGCTGAAGAGCAAGACCCTGTGCTAAAGAAATAAATAAATAAAAGATTTTTTAAAATTAAAAAAAAAAAAAAAGCTGAACAAAACAGTTCATTCCTTCCTTAATAGAGTTTATATTTTAGAGTAAACTACATACGTTTAGGTATTGTCCTGTAGTATTAAGCATTTATCATGGTAGGAGCCAGTGACTGGGCTGGGTAGCTGAAGGCTGATTTAGATGGATGGCTAGGATAGCTCTTCCCAGGGAAAGCCAGTTGCACAGAGACCTGAATGATGAGGAGTGAGCCATCCAGGTGGCTGGAACTTACTGAACCAAGAAGGTAGACAGAGGACTACATTTAGGATGTAAGAGAACAGAATCAGGGATGATTCCAGGTTCCTAGCCTGAGCAAGGAGGCACCATCGTTGAGATGAGCAAGCTGGGTCAAGGAGGAGCAGAGTTAGGCTAGAAAAGCAAAAGTTTTGTTTTAGACAAGTTAAAATAGCCATCAGGCAGTCAAGTGAGGTGTTGAATGATTGTATGGATGCTGCCTTGGGCCTCAATAGTGAAGTGACATTGGAGGAAAAGTGAATGTGTATTATAAGTCTATAAATGGCCGAAGCACGCATGACATTTTAGACAAGTTGTGATATATAGGGAACAAGAGAAATCTGGAATTCAGTAAATTTTATAGAGTCAAGAAGAAAAGGGAACCGGGTGTGGTGACTCACACCTGTAATCCCAGCACTTGGGAGGCTGAGGCAGGAGGATCAGTGCAAGTTCAAGACAAGCCTGGAGTACAAAAGTGAGCTCAAGGCCAGCCTGAACTGCATAGAGAGACCCTGTCTCAAAAAGACCAAAAAAAAAAAAAGAAAAGAGAAACCAACAAGGAGACCAAGGTGGAATGGTGCTGGATTCAGGGCAAAATCAAGTGGAGAGCATTTCCCAGAGAGGCAGCTTTGTCCAGTGTTACCTAGGGATTGCCACGAGGTGGTGACATGTGTTGGAATTATATGTACACCAAGGAAGGAGTGAACTGTTCATCTCTGTTTCCGCCTAGTTTATATTCAATAAAATACTTGCCTAAGGAATATTTAAAAAGAAAACTAAATACTGAAGACATAATTACCAAGATTATACTATTTTAACTGTTCAAGAATTTGGTAAATTGTACTAGCACAATCTATCCCTGTGTAGCCCTTTGTCACAGTGGTATCTTAAAATAACAAGAAGTCTATAAATTCTGTGCATGTACTTTGTCTTGTAAACGAACATGTCTTTTCTTTTTTAATGTAGGGGATCTCACTAAGCAGCTTCCTATCATGGTGGTAGGTGAGCACAAGGACAAGGTGATTCAGTGCAGATGGCACACACAGGATCTTTCTTTCCTGTCATCTTCTGCAGACAGAACTGTCACCCTCTGGACTTACAGTGGCTAGAGCACATCCTGTCGCTCTGTGCAATGACAGCATAGCGACTTAAGACTACTGAATTGTCTACTACAAATCTGAAGAACATGGACTGTCTGAGAGGTGCTGTAGCAGGAGGAGGCCCCTTCTTATCTTTTATGCCACTGGGAGGAGGTGTGGGTGGTGTCGTTGTGCAGTGCTCCCGGTCTTCCACTTGAGCTCGAACTGCTGGGCCCCGCTATCTGTAGTCTCCTTGCCAAAGTCTGCGGAAGAGCTCTTACATTGTTGGTGTGCACACCAAGTCAGGTGGACGATGTGTTTACAGTTTAGTGTTAAATGCACTCCTTGGTCTCTGCCTAAATAACAGTTTTATATACACATTGAAGCTGAATTATACTGTCTCTTATTACATATAATACAACCAAGTTCTTTCCAGATTAAACATAAATGTTCAGAAATTACTTTGTTCCTCTCACAATCCCCTATTGTAGCTCTGATCGGACAGAGGTCAGGATTTGATACATTTCCCAAAATTTATGTGGTGGTTTTTCTTTAAGGATTATTAAGGGAGTTAAAAGGTGAGTGGAGAACTGCTTGTTGTTTAGTACACGGTATAGGTCCTTTCTTTTTCCTTAGACCAAGGGGTATGGTGGTTATTTTGTCAGAGTTTTGTTTCAGGCTAAAGGTAATGTGTTTGATCAGAAACTTGTTAATTTCAAAAATTTTTGAATGCAACAAGATACCTCCCTTCTAACGGTTCTGCAGACGTGGAGCACAGCAGTTCAGTGGTACTCGATGGTACAGTTCTCCTCCTAGAAGTAAAGACTTTGCCATAGACCATAGCATGGCTTGAATGCTATGTCTGCATGATAAGTTAAAATGGAAAATTTAAACTTTGCACTCCAAAAGCTTATTTGAATTTTTTTCTTGCACTGTTTTGTGTAATGCAGAATTATTTTATTTCTATGGCATTATAGAGCCTAACATTTATGTATCTTTATTTTCATATTGTACAGTAATGTTACTTTAAATTATTAAATAGACTATTTTATTTATTTCAACTGCAGTTGTTTTCTAATGTTTTGAACTGTCTGTGTACTGTATGTAGCAAGCATTTTTAATCTTGTACACAAGTGGAAAGGGTTTTAGAACTGTAACCGTGCTTTTATTTCAATAAAGACTTCTTGACACCCAGGACTCTATCTGTTCCTTAGAGTCTGCTTCTCAGCTTAGAATGTGATTTTTTCCAGTTCATTTTCAGGAAGTGGATCCAGTGGATGACTTACTTACATTTCTTTCTACAGTTCTTTGGCTAATTGGCTAATTTTCTTTTTAATTCTTGCCAGCTGAATTGTGTGTGTGTGTGTGTGTGTGCGCGTGCACGTGTGTGTGTCCCTGTCCATGTGTGTGTGTCCGTGTCCTTCCGTCCCACCTCTCCTTGTAACTATGCGCAAGGCAGGCACTCTACCTGTGAGCTGTACCCTGGCCTCTGCCAGGCTTTTATCAAAGATCACACCGTACCTGGGGCTGGAGCTTGGTGGTGGAGTTCTTGCCATTCATTCACAAGGCCTTGGATTTGTGCCACACCACAAAATAAAGACGCAAATTGCAGATGTATAAAACCTAACTTAGACTCAACATTGTGTTGAATTGATGCTTCGACATAAAAAATGTAGTTAGCTTTTTGGAATTCCATGTGTCCTCCGTGTGTGTGTGTGTATGTTGTGTGTGTGTTACTGGAGGCCAAACTGCGTCACCTCCCAGGGCTTTTGCACTGATGTACTGTGCTTTCTAAAATTTTGAGGAAAGGTGTAAAACTGAATTATGCTGTTCAGTTGCCCATTCTGGGCTCAAACTTGGAATCTTCCAGAGTTCTGGTATTACAGTCCAGTTTATCCAGTTTTGTTTTTGTAATCTCAGGCAGGTAGAAGGAAATTCTGCTGAAAGCAGGACAGTTTTAAGTTTAAGACTGAGAAAGGGCAATTTCTTTCTTTTTTTTTTTTTTAAAATGTATTTAGGACAGGTCTCCAGGATCTCACTACACAGATTGGACTCGTGGTGATCCTCCTGTTTTCGGCATCCCAAGCGATGGGATTATACGCATGCACCACCACATCCAGTCTCATTTGCTGTCTCAGTACACCCCGGCACTGGGGCCGGCATGGTATATTGTGCCAGGGATCAAACCCCGGTCCTTGTGCCTGCATAAACAAGCACATTAGTCTACTGAGCTATCTAGCCAGCCCTCAATTTCTTTCTTTTAAATTTCATCTCACTTTACTTTTTTTTTTTTTTTAAATTATTTATTTATTTATTTATTATTTTGTGGCTGGCTCAGCCTGCCCTGGTGGTGGGGCTGGCACAGCATGTGGTGCTGGGGATTGAACCGCAGTCCCTGCAGTTTCCTGAGCTTTCCTAAGCAGGCGCTTTAGACCACTGAGCCATCTTGCCGGCCCCTCTCACTTTACTTTTGACAAGAGTAAGATACTGCTTTTTCCCCCCAGAGTATTTCTGAACATCAAATGATTTTGTCCAAACCAAGTGAAAATGATTTTTCTTCTGAGAAACCAGAAACATACAAGGAGTTCAGAACTTTCTTGCTGTTGCACACAGAATACTTGAGATGCAATGTAGATGAGTTAAGTCCTGTATCAGCTGCTTTAAGGACACCTAGGGCTTATTTCCATTGTCTTTGAACTGACCCTAAGCAGTCTCTAAGCAGAAATCGACTGTGACCGAACCTTCTTTTTTCAGCAGTACTTGTGATTCTTAACAAAAGTGCTAATTGTGGGAAGTTGGTCCAGATATACAGTACACCCATTCCAGAACCCTTGGTGCCCCCCTCCTCCAGTTCCATACTCTTCCCCTCTGCAATGGGTCTCCCTCCCTGTTTCTTACCTGTCATTTTGCTTTTGGCATACTGCTTTGTCTTTCTCATATTAGAGAAGCTATGTGCTATTTGATGTGTCAATTGATTTTCTCTTGGTGTGGTCTCAAGGAGCACCCATTTTCCTCTACATGTCTCAAATTTATCCTTTGTGGCGGAGCCATCTCTGTGTGTGAGAAGCCACTCTTCCTTTATCCTTTCATCTGTTGGTAGGTAGACCCGTGATGTGCTTGGGCGGTGCTAGGGGGAGGCACAGCGCAACATCAGAGCCCCGAGGGTGACAGCCTCAACTGTGCCCCATGCCACAGGCGTTCCTGTGGGGAGCCCACCTCTTGTCCTGCACTAAGATGGTTCATGGTTCCTGGGAGGACTTTTCCTAAGGGGAATATAAAACATACTACACTGGATACAGCAAAGCGGCTTGCAGCTTCACTGGACGCACCCCCTGGAACCTCTGTGTTCAGTGTCTGGAAGTTCCACTTAATCTCTTTCTATCCCTTCTCCTTCTTTTCCAAACTCCCTCCCCTTCCATGCTTCCTCTCACAAAAATTATACACATTTGTAGGGTACAGTGTGATTTTTTTCCTGATTCATTTATACACTCTGTAATGTTCAAATCATGTTATCGCACATATCTTTTGTAATGAAACATTCAAAATCCTTTCTGAGGTTGGGTGTGGTGTCGCACACCTGTGATCCCAGCACTTGGGAAGCTGAGGCAGGAAGATTGTTGTGAGTTCAAGACCAGCTTGGGCTACAAAGTGAGCTCAAGAACAGTTTGAACTGCATAGTGAGATCTTGTCTCAAAAATAGCAAAACTAGCTGGGATACTGCTCAGCAGTAGAGTGCTTATCTAGTGTGCTTGTGGTCCTGGGTTCAATTTCCTGTACTGGGGTTAAAAAAAAAATCCTTTAAATTTTTGTTTTGTGAGGCCAGGGAGATAGCTTAGTGGCATAAGCACGTGCCTGGGAAGCATAAGGTCCCAAGTTCAGTCCCCATACTGCAAAAAATAAATTTATGTTTTGTCTTTTTGAGATAGGGTCTCACTATGCAGTTCAGTCTGGCCTTGAGCTCACTTCTTAGTTCAGGCTGACCTTGAGCTTGCAAATATCCTCCTGCCTCAGCCCTCCAAGTGCTGAGATAACAGGTGTGAGGTCCTCCTCCCACCCCTCATCCCCAGCAAGATCTACATTGTAAGTCTAGTTTCTTTTTTTAATTATTTATGTATGTATGTATGTATGTATGTTGGGCTCAGCCTGCCCTGGGGGTGGGGCTGGTGCAGCAGGTGGTGCCGGGGATTGAACCGAGGTCCCTGTGGTTGCGTAAGCTTGCCTAAGCAGGCGCTTTAGACCACTGAGCTATCTCACCGGCCCTCTTTTTTTTTGGCGGGACCAGGGTTCAAACTCATGACCTTACAGTTGCCAGGCAGGCACTTGTGTCATGGAGCTGTCTCCCCAGCCCCTAGTCGTTTCTTTTGTTGCAGTGCTCTAGACAAAATGATTGGGTTTTATTTCTATGTCTGGATGCATATGTCCTTTTTCTATGCCTCTGTACTACAGAAGCATAGGAGTGAATGGGTTTTACACAAAAGTGCAAAAACAAAAAAGGTTCACAGGAAAAAAATGAGAGGACTGACATATTCTCTGAGCACTCAGTTGGCGATGAGAGAAAAGAGGTAGAAAACAGCAGGTTTTTTTATTCTTTTTTTTTTTTTTGTATCAGGAATTGAACTTAAGACCTTGCACTTGCCAGGCAGGCACTTGTGCCACTAAACACCAGTTCAGGTTCTTAACTCCAACTGGACCCTCAGAAGTCTGATTCACTTTTTCCCTCTGCTTTTATTTTTCTCAAATTTTGTTTTTTTTAGCCGGGCATGGTGGCGCTGTAATCCCAGCGCTTGGGAGGCTGAAGCAGGAGGATCAGTGCAAGTTTGAAACCAGCCTGGGCTACAAAAGTGAGCTCAAGGCCAGCCTGAACTGCATAGTGAGATCCTGTCTCAAAAAGACAAAAATAAATAAATAAATAAAATCATTTTTTTTCAAATTTTATTTTTTAAATATTTATCTTTAAAATTGTAATGTTGAAGGGCATAATAAACAGAATGAAAATGCAACCCATGAAATGGGAAGAAACATTTGCAAACTCTTCCCGATAAGGACTTAATATCCTGGATAGACAATTCCTAACATGCAACATTTTAAAAAACTAAAAATGTTCAAAGGACTTGGATAGGCATTTCTCCTGAGAAGATTACAAACGGTAAGAAGTCCATGAGAAGTTGTCGGGCTGGGTGCAAGCATGCGTCTGCATTCAGGTTGCTAGGGAGGCAGCTCGGGAATCTGAGGCCAGACTGGATACATGGTGGGACCCTAATTCAGGAGAGAGGCGAGAGGGGAGGGAGACAGATACGGAGAGACAGTGCGCTCAACATCATTAGTCATTAGAGAAATACACATCAAAGACAGTTCGATGAGAAAGTACATGCCAGGATGTGGAGAACTTGGGACTTGTGAGCCATGCTGGGAATGCAGAACAGTGCAGCCTCCATAGAGAGCAATGCAGTGTATTCTCTTTTTTTTTTTAAGTTTATTTTATTTTTTAAACCTCATTTATTTATTTATTTATTTGTGTTCTGGCCGGCTCAGCCTGCCCTGGGGGGTGGAGCTGGCGCAGCATGTGGTGCCAGGGATTGAACCGCAGTCCCTGTGGCTGCCTAAGCAGGCGCTTTAGACTACTGAGCCATCTCGCGGGCCCAACAATGCAGTGTATTCTCAAAAATTTGAATTATTGGGGCTGGGGAGATAGCTCAGTGGAATAAGTGTTTGCCCGGCAAGCACAAGGTGCTGAGTTCAATCTCTGGTACCAAAAAAATAAAAAAAGAATTATCAGCACTTGGAGGCTGAGACAGGTGACTGCTATGAGTTCAAGGCCAGCCTGAACTGCATGGTGAAACCCTGCCTGAAAAAAGACAAGAGAAAAGCCAGAATTACAATGATTTAGCAATCCCCATTTGAGTCTTCAAAAGAACTAAAAGTAGGACACCCACAAATATTTGTACATCAATCCATGGTAATAGTGTAATTGACAAGCACTGAAAGGTAGAACTGAACCAAGTGTCCATCCGGTGATGGTTAATCTCGGTTATTAACTTGGCCAGATTGCAGATCCCCAGAGACATTGACGTGGGTATCAGCAAACTGATTGGGGAAGACCCACCTTGAGTGCGGGTGGCACTGTCCCTAGTGGAGGCACCTGGATGAAGGGGAAGGAGGAGGAGGAGGTTTGCACAGCCTGACTTCTTGAGTGGGTGTTTTAATGTTATGTGTCGGTGCCAAAAGGAATGAGGAGAAGACCTGATGAAGGTAGCTCAGAGGACTCACTGAGATTCGTCCCTCAATGAGCAATGAACCTCTGAAGCAAGTCAGCTTGATTTAGGGTAGTTATCGCGATCTTGTGCACAGTCACTTCAGCAAAGGAGGACCATGTGCTCAGTCATGAATGTGACCTTGATCTCCATCAACTTCCATCTCTTCCCTATCATAGGGTTCACTCGGGTCAACCAATAGCATTCCAAGCAAGGGAGAAAGCAACAAACAGAACCCACAGGTGAAGCTGCCATCCATTTTCTGGAGTCCCAGCTTTCCGGCACTCCCCCATCCCAGCTTTCTGTGATTTTCAGTAACAGACCACAGCTGTCCCTGGGCCCCGTTTATTGCACTCTGTTTCTTGAAAAGCTAGTAAGGTTACAAGTGGGAGTTTCTTCTGCCATTACCCACAGACATCAGATTTCAGATTCTTCAGCCTTTGGTATTTTTGTTTTGTACCAGGGACCAAACTCAGGACTTTGCACTTGCCAGGCAGGTGCCTATGTCCCTGAATTGTTGCCCTGGCCCTCTTCAGCCTTTGAATGCTTGCACCTACATTGGTGGCTCTAGTGGCTTTCCACCTTCAGTAAATCCTCTCCTATTTACACAGTGTTGCCTTGGTTCCACTGGCACAACCAGTACCCAACTTGACCAATACCAAATGAATTGTTTTGGCTGAAAAGAAAAATGAGTCTTGCGCAATGGATACTGATAAGTTCTATCTTTTGGTCTGTCGATTTTTTTCACACTTGAAATTGAACTCAGAACTTTACACTTTCCAGGCAGGCCCTGTCCCATGGAGCTATATTCCTAATCCCACATCAGTTCTTTCTTGTGTTGAGTATTGTGGTAGTTGATACATTGTGTCAACTTGAGGAAGCTTGGCTGGATGGCCCGGGTGGTTCCAGTGGGGGGCCCATCCTGCAGGATGTGGAGGGCTTGCCCTGGGATGTGATTGGTTCCACCTCAGGGCCAGACGGACCACCCCAGAGTGACTTCGCACAAAAAATGTATAGAAAGAGTTGAGGAAGACTTCGTGCGATCAGCCCAGCTCGGCCCTGCCCTGGCTGTTTCCTGCATGGCCCAGCCTTCCCGGCCTCACAGGAGCTCTGCACCTACGCAGAATTTGGAAGAGAGAGGCTTGATGGATGCCACAGCTGTTACTCCTCCTTTGCTTTTCTGTTTTCTGCTGCCTTGAAGCCAGCGGGATATAAACTGAAACCTTCACAAACTGTGAACTAAATAAACCGAGTAAAAAGTAACTAAGACAAGTATGAAATAACAAATACTGGGACAATTTTTTTGTGTGTGTGTCCAAGTGGGTTGAGTACTAAATTCAATAAGTTTCCAAGCAGCTAAATTCCAAGATATGACTGTATCTGTATTTGATGGGTTCTGTTCTTTTGGAGAACCCTAACACAACTATGGTGATAAATGGAATATCACACAGGCTTTGAAAAGGAACCCTGATCTGGGGAGACAGCTCTGCGGTCCAAGTGCCTGTCTGCCTGGCAAGTACAAGGGCCTGGGTTCCATCCCCAGTAATACATACCGTGCTGGCCCTCGAACCCTGGGCTCACTGTGCCAGCCGCCGAAAGTAGGCATGGTGGCACAAGCCTGTAAATAATTTAAATAAGTAAGTAAATAAATAAATAAATGGAACCTTACATCTCTGTAAAACTGCATTTCTTATTTGGAGTTTCCTGAGACTGCAGGTAAGCAGTTGAAGATTTAAAAAAAAAAAAAAAAAAAAAAAAGTAAAAGCTATTCTGGCCAGTGATACTCTAGTAAGAGTACTCTAGAAAGCTGAAGCAAGAGAATCACAAGTTCAAGGCCAGCGAAGGCAATTTAGCAATTTAGTAAGACATCTAAAACCACAACAAAACAAAAAATGTAGTTCAGCGTGAAGACCTTCGGTTGAATTTTTTTTTTAAGTTTTTTTTTTCTTTTTCTTTTTTTTCTTCGTCGTGCAGGGTCCCACTACACAGCCCAGATTGGTAGCGATCCTCCCGACGTCTAACTCCCTAGTGCTGGGATTACAGGCGCGCGACACTGCGCCCAGAGTCCATCGCCAGCTCAGCGCGTCCGAGGGCGGGGCCAGCGCGGCAGGCGGGGTGAATTTTCAATACTAGGAAAAAAAAACGTAAGGGAAGAAAGTACTGTTTTCAGCAAAGGAGTCTAACGTGCAAACTACCGCTTGCCCTACCCCAATAAAGGCTATCCTTTTTATCTCATTTTAAAAGTTATGATCAAAATAGATTTACTGTTTTATTGCAAATGTTATATAGCAGAATTTATAAAATCATAGTTACAAAATACGTGTCTTATGCGTTTTATCTATCGCATTCCTATGAAAGATTTCATCGGCAGAGACGGTTCCTCCATAAACAAAAAGCGAATCCCAGGCTTCAAACTCCAGGGTACTGTCCGGCTCCGCCCCCTCGGCGGACCAATCAGCGATGGGCGTGGGAGGGATGTTGAGCCGCCGGAAGAGCCAATGGCTGAGTGGGCGCCCCTGCGCATGCGCGCCGCAGAACTGCCCGGCGAAGCTGCGTGCTTGCGTGCGAGCGCTGCTTGTCGTCTCCGGCCCGCCGGACAGGCGTCTTTCCGGAGGGGCGGGCGGGATACTTGGGATGTGAGTCCGCGGGGCAGGCGGGGTTTGTACCTCGGCACCGCCGCGGGTTCGGGGACTCGGGGAGGCGGCAGGTGTTCCTAGGAGGGGCCCCAGGGCCTGGCGCGACTTCGGCCTCTGTCCCTGGCGCCGAGCGCCGGGCAGGAGGCACCGCCGGAGCCCGGCGACCCCGAGTGGGCGTCGCCTTTCCTTGGTGTCGGTTATCTAATTTGAACAAACACAGCCAGCAGAATAGTCCGTATTTAACTAGCTTACATTGGAAAATTGCAAATCTAATTTGAATGTAGAAAGTTAATTGCCTGCGTGTTTACGATGCGGGGGGGGGGGGTGAAAATCAGACCAGGTTTTCTCGCGTCCTGGGAGTATGACAGGTGTGGTTCCGCCTTGGCTTCGTCATCCAGGAACTTGTTGGAAATGCACATTGTTTAGTGAGAGGTGCTGCGCCAGGGGGCCGCACACTCGGGGCGAACTACTTTGCGAGCCGCTGACTCTCACTGACGCAGACCGGCCCTGTTGAATTTACCGCCTTCCCCGATACACGTGTAATTTTGTTCAAATGAGACTTTCGCCGGCTTTCCACTAGTGGCTGGCGACCCCGCGATCCCTCTGACAGCCCTTAAGTTCAGAGGCTCCTGTTGCACCCCACTTTTGGGATCCAGAAGCTCCTTCGCCAGCTAAGACACCGCCCTCCCTGAGGAACGCTTCAGCGCATTCCCACGGCCCTTTAGGGGCCCAGGGCCTCAGCCAAGTTGTTTTCCTCATTTGTCACAGGAGCAGCAACTTCCAACAGTTTGTAAGGATAAATGAGTCAGTGTATCGACAGAATATTAGCTGCGATCACTGCGTATATTATGGTTTTGGTGTTATTAATACCATAGCCTGATCAAGTGAGAAAAGTGGCGAGTATGGTAGAAACTGGGGGAGAGGGGGCAGTACCCGCTGACAAGTGGTAAAATGACGTAGGTGCCACCATTATACAACGTAGGATGGGTGCTTTTGCTTAATACTTTGCCACTCGAGTTGATCTGCGAACACCTGGTCTTGCTTTAGCAGGAGCTTGTTAGAAATCCAGGATCTCCAATTCAAAAAACTTTTTAACAAATGCCTGCAGCAGGTTTATTCATTTTTTATTTATTGGGGGTGAGTTTAATCAGACTTGGGACTTGTTGCTTTCCAGGTAAGTGCTTGTGTTGCTGAGCAATGTTCCTGGTTCCGACCTACCAGGTGTATTTACTTATTCTATGTACTTATTTTTATGTATTTTGTACAGGGTTTCACTATGCAGCTCTGACTTCTAGTGGTCCTGGCTCAGTCTCCCCAGCGTGCTTAGTCTGCTGAGCTAAACCAGCCCTTCAGCACGTTTAGATGCAGGGTCTTTTTGGAAGAAATATCAGTTCTTCCAAGACTTTATTCCTACACTTAATTCTACCCTCCCATAAAATATTCAGTTATTCATTATTTCTAAGTCCTAAGAGTTTGACAGTAATCTTAGTATTTTTATTTTATATTTAGTTATTTATCTTTAGTACAGGGGATGCAGTGTCTCAAGGGTCTCACTCTGTAGATCCCACTTGTAGTGATCTCCTGTTTCCAGCCTCCCAAGTGCTGGCATTACGGGCCTGTGCCATTATGCCCAGTCTTAACCCTGTATCAAATAAAAGATTAAAAAGTTAACCGGTACTTCAAATTCTGTTTCCTGTGCCATTTCTCCATGGATTATGTCCAATATTCCTTAATTAGGTGAACTTTCTTCAATCTTTAAACCTGTAAAATCCTTTGGATCCTTGCTGTGGCTTTGATCGTTTGTATTTGCTGGTTTCTAAACATTTTTTTTGTCTTTCATTTGTCAGCCACTAGGCTGGGTGTTGATCTTGGACTGGGGAGTGGAAGGGTGGATAAGACCTAGGATGTTGCCTTTTGACCGAGGAGCTCATGGTAGTGTAGTGCGTGTGGTTCTGAACTTTGGCTGCACATTGGAATCATTGGCAGAGCTTAAAAATCCACTGCCTGGGTCCTAGCCTCAGTGATTCTGACTTAATTGACTAGGAAGTGGCCAGAACATCGATTGTTGTAGAGCGTCTCAGGTGACTCTAATGTACAACCTAGGCTGCCTCTCCCCACCCCCCCCCTTTGGTTTTAAGATTCGAACCAGTAGAGATGTCATTTCACCCGTGTTCCCCTGGAAGAATAGACAGGCTCCACAAGGAGGGCAGAGGACCATTTTTTTTTTTTTTTAAATGTATTTTAGGGAAGGGTCTACAGGGTGTTCAGGGTCTCACTACAGATTGGACTCAGTGATCCGCCTCCCAACAGTCTCAACTGCTGTTTCAGCTTGCTCCCGGGTGGGGTCGGGAATCGAACTCTGGCTCCCGTGTGCAGGTGCTTTAATCTGCTGAGCTATTTTTCCAGCCCCTGCTATTGGATTTTGACTGGAGTTATTCTTGTGTTTATGAGGTGATCATGGACTGTGTTATATGTGGTAGATACGAAGTGGCTTTCCAGCAGAACTTGCTGAGCCAGTGGAAGTGTTCTCTATTGGCAATGTCCAGTGTGTTCTCTGGCAACTTAATAAATAAGTTCAGTTCCTCATTTCTGCTCGCTACATTTCACGGACTCAATCACACATGTGATTGAGTGGCTAGTGGCTATCATACTGGGTGGTGTATTGTACAGAGGCTTGGGTGGAGCAGGTTGTTTTCTCTAAATATGTCTGAATGGTTTTCGAGTTCATTTGCCTCACCTGAATCTTAATTTTGTGCTTTTCTTCCACTTACTGAAAGCTAGGGAGAGAACTTTGGTTAATTTTTTTTTTTTTTTTAGCAAACGTATTGAGCTACAGGGTACATTCTGTACAATTCACTCATTTAATTGGCTTACTTTTATTTTAAAATCAGGTAATACTTCATAACATTAGAATAGATGTTATTTACCCAACTACAGTGTAAAATTCAGTGGTTTTTAAATTTTTTTACTTTTTGGCTTTTTGAGACAAGATCTTGCTGTTCAGCTCAGCTGGCCTTGAGCTCACTATGTAGTCTAGCTGGCCTAAAATTTGCAGTGATCCTGCTGCCTCAGTCTCCCAAGTGTTAGAATTACAGGTGTGTGCCGCCATGCCTGGTTTAGTGGTTAGTATAGATACAGAAAAGCCCA
>PVKN010006675.1:0-28029 GCA_004027915.1 Capromys pilorides
GGAAAAGAAGTTAAACTGTCATTATTTGCAGATGACATGATACTCTACTTGGAAGACCCAAAACACTCCAGCAAGAAACTCCTTGAATTAATATACAAATTCATTAGTATAGCAGGATACAAAGTCAGTACCCAAAAATCAATAGCATTCCTCTACACAGATAACAAACACAATGAGAGGGAAATTAGAGAAATAATACCTTTTACAATAGCACCATGGAAAATGAAATACCTAGGAATTAATCTAACTAAAGAAGTAAATGATTTATTCAATGAAAACTATAGTACTCTGAAAAAAAGAGATCATAGTGGATTTCAGAAAATGGAAAGATATTCCTGGATAGGAAAAACCAACATTGTGAAGATGGCCATACTCCCAAAATTGTTATACAGATTTAATATAATCCCAATCAAAATACCACCAACATACCTCACAGACCTAGAGAAATCATTCTTAAAATTTATTTGGAGCCAGAAAAGACCTAGAATAGCAAAGGCAATCCTTGGCAACAAAGACAAGGCAGGAGGCATTACAGTTCCTGACTTCCTGACTTAAAACTATTAGAAAGCTACTGTGATAAAATCAGCATAATATTAGCAAAAAAAAATAGACGTGAGGGTCAATGGAATAGAAGATGCAGAAGCAACTACAAACACACTCAGCCACCTTATCTTTGACAAAGGAGCGAAACATGTTTACTGGAAGAAAGATAGCCTCTAACAAATGGTATTGGAAAAACTGGATCTCTACATGCTGGAACTAAAACTTGACCCATGTCTCATAGTCTTTTGATAGAGTCTTTAGTTTTCTGTTCCTGTGTATATGCTGCCTATTTCTGTCTTTTGCTTAGGTTCTGTCTCTATTTCTATCTGTCTCTGTCTCTGTTTTTGTGTCCCTGTCTCCCTCTCTCTCTGTTTCTATCTCTCTGTCTCTGTCTCTATCTCTGCCTCTGTCTTCTGTCTCTCAGTCCTGAGAATTAAACTCATGACCTTGTGCTTTCCAGGAAGGCACTTGCCATTGAGCTGTATCCAGGCTCTGCCTAGCTGCTTTTGCTGAGTCTTCTATACTGTGTTGAGTAAAGTGGTAAGAGCAGCTGAGAATGCAGTTCAGTGAAAGAAGATGGCAGCACCACAGGAGTGGGGGGAGAGAGAAATGAGGGTAAGAGACAGACAAACCCAAAAGCAAACAGGCAAAAAAACAAAAACAAAAAAAGATAATGAGAGTGTGATGCTTGGGAGTGTTCCAGATCTTAGAAGAAAAACTTTCAGCTTTTCTACATTCAGTAAGATTTTCCAGTAGCATCAAAAATCATAACACATTTAGGAATAAATTTAATGGATATGTGAAACTTCTACATTGAAAATGACAAAATAGTGATTTCCACAAGAAATTGAATTGAGTAAATATATAGAAATTTACTGTTTTTTAAATTGAAAGATTCAAAGTTGTTAAGATGCTTTTCTAAACTCACCTACGTATAAATTCAGTATACTGTTAATAAGAATTTCAGTAGATTTTTAAAAAAGCTACAAAATAAGCTGATTTTAAAATTTATGTAGAAATGTAAGTAACTTGAATTAGCCAATGCAATTGTGTAAGAAATGAACAAAAGTGGACAAATTATATCATCTGATTGAATTATAATTTCACACTAATCAAGGCAGTATGGTATTCGTGAAAGATAAATATAAAACACTGGGACTTAGGCAACAATCCATGTAAGTGTAGCCAGCTTTTTTTTTTTCCCCCTTTTCTCTATATAGCTCTTTTCCTCTTTATAGACTGGCTTTCCACTCACTCTGTAGCCTAGGCAAGCATCCTCTTACTGCCTCAGCCTCCCAAGAGCTGGGATTATAGGCATGTGCCTCCATGCTCAGCTTGCTTTGGGTTTTTTGCTCTAAAGAATTTTTCCCATTCAGTGTTTACAAGCTTTTGTTTTGTTTTGGTTTTCCTATGCTGTTTTCTAGAAAATTAAAAAAATTGTATATGCCTTTTGTATTTCAAATTAGAAGGTCTGGGGAGATAGCTCAGTGGAATAAGTGCTTGCCTGGCAATCACAAGGTCTTGAGTTTAGTCCCTGCTACCAAAAAAAAAAAAATATTTCAAATTAGATTTTGGGCATAGTATAAATCAGGGATTAAGGTTTCTTTTATCCATATGGTTAGCCTGCTGCTTCTGAATCATTTGGTCAAAGCCTTTCCTTTCTTCCTTGAATTACCTTACTGCCATTGTCAAAAATTAAAATCAGGTGTGGAGGTACAAGCCAGGCATGGTGGCACAGGCCTGTAGTCCCAGCATTCAGGAGGCTGAGGCAGGAGTATCACCATGAGTTTGAGGCCAGCCTGGGCTATATAGTTATTTCAAGGTCAGCCTAAGATTTACAGTGAGAGCCTATATCTAAAAGAAAAGAAAAATTGAAACAAAACAAAAAGCGTAATGCACACAGGGGGAAATAATCAGTAGAAATATGAGTTTTAGCAAAATTAAGAAAAATTTGTCTTTGGAAGATACCATTATGAAGATGACAAGGGGCTGAGGATGCAGCTCAGTGGTAGAGCACCTGACCAGAGGTATGCTGTGCTGGCTCAATTTCAGTCACCATCATTTCAGAACAAAACATGCAAGTCACAGAGTAGGTAAAGCTGTTTGCATTGTCTATATTTTTTCAAAAACATTTATTTATTTAGTTGGTACAAGGTCTTGCTACGCAGCTTGCACTCATAGGGATCCTCCTGTCCCAGTCTCCCCAATGCTGAGATTATAGGTGTGGGCCACCACACATGGCTTATGTGGCTGGCACGGTGTGCCTGGGCTTTTATGGCCGGCATGACATACAGTACTGGGGATCAAATCTGCTTCATTGCACTTGCCAGGCAGGCACTTAGACTGCCAAGCTGTCTCCCCAGCCAGCATTACATATATATTTTTAAAAAATCCCGGATATGTAACCATCCTACAACTAAATAGAATAACCAAATAAATAATGGCAAAAGATTTGAATAGCTGCTTCACTAAAGATGTTATTTCTGTGACTATAGGCTTAGGAAAAGATGCTCTGTAGCAATAGCTATGTGAGAACAGGAAATTAAGCCCAAAGAGGCACTAGAAGGTTTCCATTAGGATGGCTGACATGAGGAGACTACTGTCGAAAATATGGAGTACTTTCCTGTACTACAGCCTTATAAACTCTTAAAAAAGACTTGGTGACTTAAAACATTTGCTTATAAAACCAAGCCATCTCTGAGGTATTTCCCTAATATAGACAGTATGTATGGGCGCACAAAGATTTGTATATTGTTTGTGGAAGCCATATTTATATCAGCTAAATATAAGCAGAGATTTGCAAGTGAGAGAATAGATGAACAAAAAGTGGCATATTCACACAATAGGATACAAAAACCAGCTACTGATACACATAGATGAAAACAGAGTAAGGCAGTGAACGTTTAGTGCCTTGGATGTTGGAGCCGCTTTGTGGGTGTCTATGTCTTCAGAATTCATCAGCTTATATGCTTTACATGGGTGAATTAAACTTCAATAAAACTCATAAAAGGAGGAGGAGGATAGCATGGGCAGCTTTGTGAAATTTGCATGAGAATTCAACACGGGGCAAGTGTTTGGCAAAAAAGTCACCCCCTTTTCTGCACTAAGGATCAAAACATCTGTCTGATGTCCTTGTAGTATGCTGCGGCAAGCAAAAACACCCAAATAACCCCAAGGATTTGGAGGAACTTTAATTTATGTTGAAGGGCACTGACAGGGGGTCAGCTGGCCCTCAACAGGCGAGGCCTTCCATGAAGGTGCAGGTAGGGAGATTTTTATGGGATCACAAGCAAGAAGCAGAGTCCTTGGCTGTCTTTGATTGGCTCTCACAATGTGCGTCACAGAGACCAGCTGTTTCTAGGAGACAGTAGGACCAGGAAGGTAACAGGAACCATTATCTGGGCAACTAAGAAACAGGTGGGGGCCCTTTTTGCTACAGTGATTTGATGTATATGTCATCTAGTATAACACTGACAAAACAAAGTGTTTTTTTAATCTTTTAGCTAGAAGACAGTCACTGTTCGTTTAGTGTAAGCAAGAGCATTTGTATGAGTTTCTTCCTCCGAAAGCTTTTGGGTGACAAGGCTTTAAGTGAATGCAGCCTATAGGATTACTGCCCAGAATCTTTGTTTTCTGCTTGCTCGCTCTTTCTTTCTTTCTTTCTTTCTTTCTTTCTTTCTTTCTTTCTTTCTTTCTTTCTTTCTTCTTTCTGTGCTGGGGATCAAACTCAGAACCTTGCATATGCTAGGCAAATACTTTACCACAGAGCTACATCCCCTTTCCTTTTAAATCACTGTTTCTTATTTTGAGATAGGGGCTTGCTAAATTCCTCAGGCCAGCTTTAAACTTGCTGTCCTCCTGCTTTAGCCCTCTCTAGCAGCTGGGATTACAGGGTAAGCCCAAGTACCCAGGTCAGAACACAGTGTATCTCGAAGGGGAAAACTTCTTCCTAAAAGTGATAGAAACTTGTGCCTCACCTTTAAGTACTTTTAGCTGACTAACATATCTTTCTCTGACAAATTTTGAAATAAGTCCCATTCCTGCTAGATTTGCCAAGAATTTGATAGGAATATTGTCTAAGTATACACTATCTTTACTGGACTTTTGAGTGACATCTTATACTATTCATCCACTAAGTGGTGGTTATGTCACTTTTTAGTGTCCTTTCAAACATTATGCGAAATATCCTCATAAAGGCTTGATCTCTTTTGAAGTGAAGCTAATGCAAAGATAAAGCTTCAAGTTAGTGGCAACATGTTTTCTTGTCTTCAGAGCCAGAAAATTCTGCTTTCAAGTTCTAATTCTGTAACTAATAAGTTTTACAAATGATATCCCTATTCTGAGCCCAAACTCTCACCTGGAAAAGAGAGTAGCTCTTCCTAGAGTTGCTGTAAGGGACAGCACAAAGACACCAGGATAGTCCTGGCACGTAGTCGATGCTCAGCATCTGGAAGTTCTGGTGGATAGTTCTGGAGTTTTCCGGTACTGGAAATTTTAGCTTTTGTATTTCTGTCCTTTCCACTTTGGTGGGTGTACTTCCTGGCTTTATTTTTCAAGTTTATTTATCTTGACCTGAAAGATGAATTCTAAGCAATGTCTCTTCTTGCTTCACAAAATGTAAACTACTGGTGAGTCTAGCATCTCTTTGAAAGTGAGTGCTTGCTCTAAAAGCAATGTCGCTGTGTAGATAGTGGTGTTGGTATCACACACTTTAGTGTCTTCAGTGAAAGGGTCAATTGCAAATAAATATTTGTGCTCCCTTAGGCTGTTAGAGAGCTGCCAAGCAACCCATTCACTTTCCCACAGTTCCCCAGCCTGCCTGACCTTTGCCCCTGGCGGGTGGCTATGCTACACTGAGCTCAGGGGATTCTCCCTGAACCCTTGCTGCTCCATAGCTCGCCGCTTCTCTGCTCTGGATCTGGACCGTGCTAGTGCAGTCTCCTGCCTACCTGGGCAGGAGAGGTCAGTTCTAAGGCCAGTCCCTTAGCTTTTGATCTTTAGTTGTCGTGAGCTGGAGCTGGGGCTTGGGTGTGCTCCTGACCTCTTCCAGTCAGGAACCTTGTATGTTATGGCTCAGTCTCCTCAGAAGGTGGAAGAGAATATCAGAATCTAATTGCTGTTTTAAGCTTGTTTCCAAGGTACCACCCTTAATTAGAAATTCAGACAGTGCCACTCCCATTGTTTTAATCGTATGCTATTTTCATAGATTGAATGCACATCCTTAGGGAGGATTGACTGCGGATGTCAGATAATCTTTCTCCCACTGAGAAAAACATTTGTGATGTTATCTAGCATACTGGGGAGCCTGCTGAAGCCATAACCACTAATCCAGCAAATCCAGAAAAACAAAGTTCTCAAGACCTCTTGAAGATGGTTTCACTGGTAGAGAACCATCTGCAAATATTACTGTCTCTCCTGAAGGAAGATTGTTATTAACCTTAAAGATAGTCTGTAGAGTTCTTTGAGAATGGAGCAGCAATAACTATATCAGTCGATAGATGTATCATCTATCTATACTGTAGTATCACCTGACCTGGGAGAGACTTAGGATACCTGACCCTCCTGTGGTCAGTGGGTCTTAAGCTTTAGTGTATATTAGAGTCACCTGGAGGGGTTGTTAAAATTCAGTTTGCCATGCTCTACTCAGAATTTCTAATTTGCAAGACTGGTTTAAGGCCCAGGAGTTGCAATTTCTAGTATGTTTCTGATAGTGTAGGGATCATGCTTTGAGAACTGCTCAAGAGCTAACACTGAAACTTCCCCAAAGAAGGAATTAAGGTCAGACAAGTTACTCATAGTACAATAGGCAAAGTCTTCAGTTTGGTTAAAAATTTAATGTAAAGAATAGTTTAGGGAATATGAATAAAACAAACATTCATGTACTATAAGAAATCCTGAATTGTTACTCCAAACAGCACAGATTTATAATGGCTATTTCTGGTTTTGTTGATAGCCTTGGTTTATATGACAGTGAGCAAACCGAGGACCAGGCTACAGTGGAAAGTCATCAGGACTATGGATAAGTTTCATAGCACTTTAGTGGCAGAATCGCACTAAACAGCATCTGGTCCAGTTCTTTATTTTATAAATACAGAATTATCTTTTGACTCATTTTGCCTTGTGCAGTTCTTCAGTGCCCTTTTGTTTTGAAGAATTATAATTTATAAAAACATACATATGGTTGAAGTTCATTATTGAACTATCTCTGTGCTTGAGGAATTTGTCATCTTATTGAAAAAATAGGATTAGATACTAAGATTGAGGGTGACCTCATGGAGGTCACAATGCTTATTTCCTATAAATACTGTGCTTACTGTGACAGTTTTTCAAAAGGATGTGAAATTCATTCTTTAAAGAGTGTGAAGTGTTTATTAGCCTCTGATTGCTTAAAATCTTTTATTAGTCTTCCTGCTCAGCACAGTTACCAGTCAGGACCTATGGGGAATTTGTTCTAGGATCCCTTTGGGTACAAAACTCTGTGGATGATTAAGTCTTCTAAAGGACATGTCATAGTATTTATGTATTAACAACACACATAGACTTGTATAGTTTAATCATTTCTAGATTACTTACAATACCAAGCACAGTGTAAATGCTTTTTAAACAGTTGTCATACTGTCTCATTTGAAGAATGATAAGAAAAGAAATCTGTACATGTATACATTCCCCAGAAGTATTTCCAGTCCATGATTGGTTGAATCTACTGATGCAGAACCCAAGAATAAGGAGATCTACTTGTAGTGTGCTTTTTGTGAAATAGTATTGTATTCTTAGAGACTTTTAGGGATAGTAGTTTCGTCCCTGACTTACATGGCCAGCTTTTCTCTGATGTCATGACTTAAAGCATTGACTTTGAGCATACTTTGATACTTGTAATAGAAAATGGTATTGGTGACTTTTTAAAACTGCTTAGTGATGGAGTCATACTTGCTGGAACCTCCTTCTAGCATACAGGGCTATGATTAACCATTGTTCTAGTGAAGATAACTGCATGCAAGAGGAGCAGAGCACTGACACATGGCTGCTGACCGCTTTCCAAATTCTCTGAGATCTTCCTGTGATTCTAATTTTCTCAGTTCCCTTATATTTCATAGGGTTGCATTGCCAAAATCTTTATTTCTACTTAGACTTTCATTTCACTCTTCTTTTTTCAAATTATCCTCACAGTAGTGATTTAATAGCTTGCATGTGAGAGCTAAAATTTTCACAGTTTAGGAAAGGGTAATGGGTGTTATCTGAGTATAAGAATTTTATGTAACAGATACTCTTTGGCTCAAGATTGATGACATCCCAGCAACTACATATTATATATTGTCTAGGGATATATGTATAAAAATGTGTGGGAATGAAACATAGAGTATAGATGGTAATGATCACCTCTAAAATAAGGAGGGAAGCATGAAGTAAGGCTTGGGGTTTGAAGATGCTTCAGATGTATTCACAATGCTTATTTCTTGAGTTTGGAGATGCTTTGTATTAGGTTTTATATCTTTTTTGTATTTGTTGCATATGATAAATATCAAAATGTTTTTAAAAAACAATGTCATGTAATAGAAACTTATAGGTGGGAGATTTTATTATGTATATAGAACATTTTCCTCTTAAGAATTTTTAAAATGTATTTGGCACAGGGTCTCACTATGCAGTTTGGACTCATGATTCTCCTATTTTCAGCCTCCTCAGTGCTGGCATTACAGGTGTGTGCCACTAGTCCTGGACCCAGTGGCCAGCTCAATGTGCCTGGGGCTGGTGCAGCCAGTGGTGCCAGGGATCGAACCCTGGTCTCTGTGCTTGCCTAAGCAGGCGCTTAGTCTGCTGGGTTATCTTGCCAGTTCCTACATTTTCCTCTTGACACATTTTTTTTCCTCTTATTTTACACACAGAACAATGTATAGGGCTGTACTGGTCAAATTATAATAAAAAATTATATCATTTTAATCAAGAAGAGTTTATTCCAAATTACACTGTAGTTAATTTATACATGACTACGTTTTCCTACATATAGTGTATTTAAAACTATGGTTTTATAATTTTTCTTATATTAACATTTGTGAGCCATTTCACCATGTTCAGTAGTCACCGCATTAGTTGAATATTTCAAAAGCTATGCCACACATTCCTCCTTGTAAAAGCAACTGTAATTATGCTTTTGGTGGAGGTAGGCAGATTCAGAAATTATCTAGAGGACTTTCAACTGGCTTGACAATCCATCAACAACTCTCCTCAGGCTAGAGACCCTAGATTTCTGCACTGGTAAAGAACTTTAAAGCTTGGACGGTCACCTGTAGCATAGGATCCCACATATTTACGGCATTTACACCTTTGAGAGGGCTAGTCAGAGGATGTCTGGAAGATTCGTGATGTATTGTGCATTGCAGGTTTGGCAAAACACAACCCCGAGTCCTTCAATCCTGTGCGGAAGTGATTTAGCAGCCCATTGGGTGCCCAAGTTGCACTACAGCCCCTTTACTCTTCCCTTGACATCTCCATAGTGACTTGCCTTGCGTTAAGTTCAAACTCAACATATGTAGTGATGCCTTGGCTCGCAAACACAACTGTTGGCAAAATTTTGTTTTTGTTTGCAAGCTCTGCATTGGCCAAAGAACACGACTGCAGCAGCATTTGTCACCAAACACAGACATGGCTGCTTGTCCAAGATCACAGAACAAATTAAATTTGTGAACCAAGGCACAACTGCATTCACATTTTTAAAATTCTGTATGTATGTATGTATGTATGTATGTATGTATGTATGTGTATATTTAGTACAGGGTCTACAGGGTCTCACTGTACAGATGGGACTCATAGTGATCCTCCTCTTTTCAGCCTCCCAAGCGCTGGGATGACAGGCGTACCCTGCCACACCCAGTCTCAATTGTGGTCTCAGTGTACCCTGGGGGCAGGCCTGGCAGGGCACCCAGGGATCAAACCTGCATTCCTGTGTCTACCTAAGCAGGTGCTTTAGTCCACTGAGCTATCTGGCCAGCCCTACATTTCTTTTTAGATAATAAAAAATTTTCATGAAATATTTCAAATATGTAGGAAATATATTGACAATTATACCTATCCACATCTATAGATTGTAACATTTTCCTGTATTACATACAGCTTCTTTAAAAAATAAAAGCACCATAGGCTTTTCTTCTTTTCATGGTAAGGAGTTGCTGAAGACCAGGCCCTGCCCAAGACAGGCAAGGGCTCCACCGGTGTGCACTCAGCTCCCACAAGCCTCTCCGGCAGTTACTTCATTTTTCCTCCCTTCTACAGAAATCACCTTCTGAAACTGAAATGATTGATTTCCATGCATGTTTTAAAAATTTGCAGAGCTGGTTTACACACATAAAACCATACTGTATACTTTTGTAACTTCCTTTTGTCACCAAGTATTTATACTTACCTTATTCACAGAAAGTTGTTTATTTCTGAATAGTAATGATTCATTGTGTAGATAAATCATAACTCACTTCTACTGAGCGACTGAGGTTGTCCTCAACTTTTCCCTGCAGAACGCCGGCGTGAATATTCTTGCCATCATCTTTTTCTGTATATTTGAATTTCTCTGGATGTGGTTAGTATTTCATATCATATACTCTTTTGAGACTGAATCATATGGATCCCTTCTCCAAATGCTTATAAACACATATGTAGGAAGCAACTTAGTTATCAAGCACTTTAAAAAGCCAGATATATGATAAAATAATGCACTATTGGTAACTTTACCAATAAATTTGAGGTAGTGCAGAGTATAAATATTATTTCAGGTTATTTGGCATATTTGTGATTTCTATTGGGACAGTTGAAAATACCTCTTTACTCTTGTGTTTTGTTACTTTATAAGTGAGGGACATTGTAAATTTTAGGGGTGATTTTACTTCCATCCAGGCTCACAAATCTTAACTTCTGGTTTTATTGGTTGTGTACATTTTGTAATTGAAATTATTTTACCCAACTATTTTAGTTTTCAAATTGTATTAAAATAATATTCTGACATTGATTATGTTCCAGGTACCAAGTTTTGTGTATATTGTTATCCCTTGCAATCTTCAAAGCAACCTCAAGAAAGATCTATTAATTTGATCTCCATTTTACAAGTAAGAAAACTTAGCACAGGGAGGTGAAGTAACTGCCTCATGGTTCACATAGACCCACGTGTGCAGGAGCTAAGAATCAAATCCCAGTTGCCCAAGTCTAAGATGCAGCTCCTCGTCACCAGCTACACAATTCATATTTCCATCATTTTCAAGGAATCTGACTTTTCACTAGTGTTGAGCTATCGAATAAGCCAAGGTGATTCCTGTGCTTTTCTTATAGTCACATAAAGGAGAATCAAGAGCAAGTTTAGCATTTAATATAATGAATCTTGCAAACTTCATAACAAGGAAGAAGTCAGAGGTTATAGGAGATAGGGTGGAATATACAATTTGTCTTAATCCAAATGTATGCTCAAAGTTCATCACATAGCTTAGTGTAAAAAATGTTTTCATTTGATGGAGGCTTTGAGTTATTTATAAAGGGACCAGCTCCCACGACCCTTTTCCTGTAGCTAGCCATCCTAGGGCTAGATGTATTGTCCCTCTGCTGTAATTGTGTAGATACTGTGAGTGCACAGCGGAATTCCTTGTTCTGTTAATACCGTTTTCATTTTCTTCATTATTCCTCATTTCAAATTTGTATCTTCTTCTAAGCCATGGCACTGATAAATGCATGTACTTACGTGTTTACATATAATGAACTGAAGTGGTAGGCAAGACTCTAAGATGGCGCGCTATCCCATACCGATACTGAACACCTTCTTAGTGCACCACACATGAATAGAGGTGATACTCTGCAGGCATGTTGCAGACACAAATACAGTCTCCAGTGAGCTCAAGAAAGGGAGATAATCTGAGTGCACCAGCCATAGCCAGGCGTGCTCTAAAAGGTACGGGGCCTTAGACAGAAGAATCCGAGAGGGAGATCCATTCACACTGCTGCCCTTGCAGATGGAGTGGGCTCCGGGCTAAGGCTCACACATGGTTTGCAAGAGCCGAGAGCCCCAAAGGAGCCCTCTGTCCTGCAGCTGCAAGGAGCTCAATTTTGTCATAACCACTTGAGCTTGGAGGGGAATCTTGAGCTCCCAAGAGAAAAGCAGCCTGGATGACAATGATTTTAGCTTTCTTCTTGTAAGTAGAGAACTTGGCCATGTCACACCCAAGCTTCTGACTCAGAACTACAAAACTGGTATCAGAAGCCTCTAACTTTTTGCTGGTTTATTATATTGGTACTAGAAATTAAACACAACTGAATATAGTGCTGCACAAAACTACGACTATTATTTGTTAAATATTTATTGATGTTAAATCCACATTACACCATCACAACAATCCAAAGTAGTATGATAGTACTTTTTTTTTTTTATAAATACAACATAAAAGGTGGCAAAAATATTGCTAGTTAATCCCCAACCCAGCAAATTAGCAAAAACATCACATTCAGAAAAATTTGGCAAGTTACCTATGACATAAACCGTAATTCTACACTCTACGTAGGTCCATGAGACTCTGTATTACCTTAAACTCCACCTAGGCAGTGCGTGTCAGTCAGTGTGGTCAGGGAAGCCGCACCATGCTGCCCAGGACGTCGCCACCCCTGCTGCCCATTCATCGTTTAAAACTCGGTTGGTATTCTTACAAAGAAGTAGAAAGCTGTACATGCGAAGTGGTAATATGAAATATATCGGGTGGTATACAGATATAAAATTATTTTTAAAATACTATGTATGAATTGAGTAACTAAGAAAGTTCAACACTTTTATTATTATAAATAATGAAAGATACATGTGTTCTGCACAAGGGGTACAGTGTTTTGGTGGTATTTTTCTTTTTTCATAATAGCAAAGTACCATTAAAGCCTCACGTTTTCTACTACTAGGCCACATTATTTTTCTCACAGAAAGATTTTATTGGCTCCGACTTAAAACCATCAAGTCTGGTCAGAAGCGTTTCTTCCTGTCTGAAGCAGAATCATACGGGTTCCAAAAGTGGTCTTTGCAGAGATGCCTAAAAGCTACAAGGAGCCCCGCACCTCCGCGAGACGCTCACCTCTTGGCCTGCTGGCTAGGACCAAGTGAAGTCAGGGCTCATGGCAGCAGGGAAGTGAGCTGCTTTCTGTTCTCTATCTCTTTGTGCACGGGAAAAATACCTTACAGCATGGGCCTGGTTTTGTCTCTCCGTCTCCTTTGCCCGCAGGCACACTGGCGCCATAGGCAGCTTCTCGCACGCGCCGCCCTTGCAGTCTCAGTCCATTTCAACTTGCTCTACACATCTAAAATCTTCAGACACCACACAAACTCCAGATACACTGAGATCTCCATAGCAGGTGTGTTCCAAGCTTCTAGCTGACCCTAGTTTTCATTTTTTTTTTTCTCTAAACTTTTACTAATTAATTTGGTACAAGGCCGCACTACACAGCTCTGATTCGTAGTGATCCACCTGTCTCAGTCTACCCAGCGCTGGGATTACAGGCATGTGCCACCACACCCTGATTCAGTGGCCAGAATGGCATGCGGGACTGGGGATCAAATCCAGGTCCTTGCACTTGCTAAGCAGGTGCTTAGACTGCTGAGCCATCTTCCCAGTTCCTGACCCTACATTTCTTGACCTTTACATGGCAGTATTTTCTTTCCTCTACTCATATTTTAAGATTTAATTTTTAAGAAAACCAAATAAAAACCCAGCCTTTGCCACCTCTCCTGCCCCTTCGCCACCTCTCCTGGCCCTTCTACATCTCTCCTGCCCCTTCTATTTTACCAAAATGAAGACAGCGTAACTGTGTTGGTGGAGTTTTCCTTCATTCGTTTCCCTCCTGTTTCCTCCAAATAGCATGTATCTTGGTCATCTGGTGGTTTGGATGCCTATTGTGGAATGGACTGTAAAATGTTTCTGCTTTACTCAGAAAACTTTATATTATTTATGTTTAAATTAGCCTTTTAATATGGTTTGTAAATAAGCTTCCTACCAAGGTAGCATGGAAAGAAAATGCTGCGCTGAAAAGTTAAGAGCTAAGACACTGCCCTTGTTAGAAAGCTTCTGATATTAGTAAGAGTTAAGGCAAGTAGTCCTTTCCTTATGATGTAACATAAAACAGTTTGCAGAGACAAGGCAGTTCCTTGATTGCTTCGTCATTTTCTTTTTCATCCTTAAATATTGCACTTGGTTCTTCTGAGCCGTCCGAATACACTGCACCTTAGGATCCTTGTGGTACCAAGACGCGAGCACTGCACACTGCGGTGCTGCACAGCACCTAGAGCTCGTGTGGAAAGGCACTTGTGGATAACGTAAATTGTGACCACTGATTTTCTGCAACATCTTGGCATTTCAGACCGCTTTAATCATAGCAGTTCCCAAAGTTTTAAACTGGATGATAAATGTAAATTTTGTGTGCAATGTGTACATTTCTATAAGCATCACCTACGTAAACTCTAAGTTTGGTATAACAAGTAAGAAAAATATTATTTTGGTGTTTTTTTATTTCTCATAAGTCAAAGTATATTTTTGCCTTTTACATAACGTGACAGAGAAACTTGTTGGTCAAGGCAATGGCGGTTTTGGAGTTTCAGCTTTATCAAGATACCGGATTACAAGTCCTCGCTTTCGACCAAGCCTGTATTCAGCGTCAGGTGCGACGGGCTGGCCTCCGGCTGGAACGCAGCTCTGATGTCCAGTCCCTGGTCTGACAGTGCTGCATAGCGACTGGCGGAGGGCCGCACCTTCTTTGGCTTGGTGGTCTGTGGCTGCTGGTGCCACTGGGCTACAAAGGAAAGAGAGCAAATTAGGACTTGTAACAAACGTATACTTGGAAATCTCTAGATGTTTTAAATAGACATAGACTATCTTTTCATAGATACCAGGTACATACTCTTGGTGAAGAGCTGGAGAGATCCATGGTAGAGACATAAACTTTAGGGATACTTTTGCGTGTGCCTCAAGCTACCAATCTACTACTGACTCTCCAGGCTGGCGGGACTGCCAAGAGTGGGGAAATAAGGACCAAGTGTAGTTCATCTTTATTCTCAAGCAATGCTGCAGCCCTGGGAATCTTCTGAAACAGCTAAGCTTCCTTATTCTTGCTACTCCTCCTCATGGAATAGCATTTTTTCTTTGGCAATTATAGAGGATGAATGTTTTAACTTTAATGAACTGAAAAGAATTGGGCAGTGGGCAGGGTTGAGGCCACTGACTCACTTGAGAGCCTCTCAGAGGTATCTATTCTTTAAGAACAGGTAAAATTTGAAATCTGTTCTCAATCATTTTATAGCTGGTTTTCCCATGTTAATGGGTCACAAAATACTACACTTTACTAGTTTAGAAATTCAGTAGGAAGATTTTAAAAATGGGATGAATATATATAAAATACATATATATTTTAATATTATATACATATCCAATACAAATCTATTGCTGAGATGCACTAAATCACAAAGGCACACACTCCAGTATCAACAGTACACACACCAAAGTGGGACAGGACTGTAACACAGTAAGAGATGTTAATGACAGTCATTTGCAGAACACAGTAATATAGAAATGTGAGAAGCGTTTAGGGCTTTGTCTACTGTTAACTCCCAAGGATGCTCGAGTAAGGAAGCCACAACTGCCTAGCCAACGTAAGAGAAACCAACATGCATGTCTTGCTAATAACTCAGAACTCCTGAGTGATACTTGGGTATTTGTTCTCCTGGTGGAGTTTCACTATTAATGCCGAGAAACTATAAATAGAAAGAGAAAGAGAACATGAGTTTTTTTTGGTAAATAAAATGTTATCGTTGTTTATAAGATTAGCTAAGAGGAATGTGGTTTGCCATCCAGATGTCTGGTTTTTATAATTCCGTGAGCAGATGCACGGAGGCGGCACTCACTGTAAACATCCAGCCTGGCGGTGCAGGACACAATCCCAGCCTCGTTCTTGGCTGACACGGTGTACCAGCCGGCGTCTTCTTTCGTAGCTCCCTGAATGAGCAGGCAGATGTAGCCGTGGTTATCCTGGTGCATGCTGGAGGAGACGATAAAGTCATTAGGGCTCTAAATTTTTAAAAAGTGGCTTTGGACATGAAGCATCATTTTTAATTAGGTCATTAGAAGCAGAACTGCGCATGGAGCAGATAATAGGGTCCCACTCATTCTGGAGAGGATGTGAGCTCCATTAGAGTTAATGGGGGAGAAGAGCGAGCCCCGAGAGGGTGAACACATCCGTGCTCTTAATTTCTAGTTGATCTGCCTTTACAGAAGCACTGAGGCAAATGGATTCGTTGTTTCTTGATATGAACATTTAAGCATCATTGCTAGGTTACGCTGCGATGTGCTTCATTACATAGCAGCGTGGCTTCTTTCTAAAGCCTTAAACATATATTTGGGTCAGAGGTGATTTTTGCCTTTGATATCCTCCATGGCTGCCCTTTACATAACATGGACTTACATGCTATATATAAAATGCATTGCTTGTTTTTCACCTATCATTTGGACGAAGTTAGGTCATTATGCTGTCTTACCTCACGCGGTCAGTGCTGTGAGTGAGTGACTCATTTTCCTTCTTCCAGAATATCTGCGGCGGTGGGACTGCGAAGACTCGGCCTTCCAGCCGCACGGGGTACCCATCAGCCACTCCTGTGTTCTGGAGCTTCTCGACGAACACTGGAGGTTTGTGTGCTTCCTTAGCTAAGAATACACAAGCTGTGTTATCCATTGCCAATACACACCAGGAGCCCTTGCGCACCAGTGACATACAAAGGATGTTGTCTCTCAGTGACATACAGAAAGCATTCAGAAGGCTTCAGAAAGCTCACCCAAACAGGTCTTTTTGACACCCTTTTTCACTTCAGGAGGTGCGGCGCTGGGTCCCTCTCCACTGTTCTGTTACCAGGCAAAGGCTTGTGTGCCTCATGCCATTCACTTATTTCCTCAATTAATTGACGCCTGATGGGCCCACGGGGTCTCTGGCCATCTGCTGCACAGGATGCCTGTCTGGCAGGCTGCAGGAGGCTCCTAAGTGACTGCAGTATCTGGGAGGGTGTCTCCACTAAGGGTATCACCATGCAGCACAGTCCCCACTGACTACCGCCACCTAGTGATGCCCAAGTGTTCCTAGGAATTTGGTCCACTGAATTCCTTCAGGGCAATGGGCAATGTTTGCTCTAAAGATTTTGAAGTTTAAAACCTCTGGCCTGAGTAAGATATAACAAAGGATTTAAATGGAAGCGGCATCTGCATCTAAGTTTTGCAACTTGAAACAGTCACCTATAAACTAGAAAAGTGCACTGTACAAACTGCAGATGCTAATTTCTGCATTTTACCAGCACATGTTCATAGCACGGTGAGCACATTCCCAGGGGAGCTGCTTCAGGTACTTGGCACATGGTAATGGCTGTAGATCTCTTCCCCTCCCTTCTTCCCCCTCCCACCATCTCTCAGTATCTTCCCATTTTCCAAAGAAGTATCTCACTAGTTCCTATTATAGTTTTTGAAGGAAGCTGTAAAAAGGCAGCATTATTATTACCTTATAGGAAGAAGTCATAAAATAGAAAACTTTATTGCTTAGAACTGATTTTTTAACACTGAATATTACCATTCAATAAAATTCTCTTGGGTCAGTGTTGGAAACAATTAGAGAATAAGATTTAATTATTCTCTTCTGAGCCACCAACAATGATTTTCAGAGTGTGTGTCTTTCTCCATCACTCATCTCTCATCTGGAGTGACAAAAAATATCCCAGAAAAGCAGCTACGAGAAAGAAGTGAATTCAAAGGATAAAATTCTACTTGAAATTTTCAGGTGCCTGAAAGATTCTCTAAGACCTTGAGTACTTAATGTAGAGGGATCTATTTTTTATTAAATTACATAGTCTCCTGACCTGGGATATTTTGGGGGGAACAAGGTCAGTTCATATTCTTTGTGGGTCTCAGTTTTGAAAAGTACTTAAAATAAGCCTATTATAGCAGCTTGCCATTAAGAATAACATGTATCTTTTCAGAGCACTGTCATGTAAGGTTCTGGTTATGCTAAACTTCAAACATGTTCTTATGACTGAACTTTTAATACAAATGATGCACTATGATTCCCATTTTCATATGGAGAAATCGAGATGCTGAGGTGCATTTGCCAAGGGTCATTCAGACAGTAAGGCAGACATGGCCTGGGTTGGAATAGAGACCTGATGCCAGAGGCCTGGGTCCCTGCTACCCTGCACTGCCATTTCCTGACAGAAGGGCCAAGGCATGCTGGGATGCCTGCGTCTCTTGGGCCCTCAAGTCTCAGCCATGAAGGACAGATATGACCAAAATGTACGTTTAACAGCAGAGAAATAGTCTGAGATTAGAATAAATGAAACCAGTCCTGGTGTGTAAGAATATGGAGTACTTTGCACATAATTTAAAAGTATGGCCAAAGTAGCACCACAGCCTACATAGCCACGCATTTTTGTGTGGAAACATATGTTGGTGCCATTCTTAGAATCATCATGCAGGATTTCAGCCAGAACCGCCCCAAGGTTTTATTTTCAATGCCACTGTATTTCTTGAAAAAGTTCAGTGGCTCACACTGTATTTGGAAGAACACAAGGGTCAACAGAATGCTTTGAAGCTAATCCTCGGCTTACTAAGTGGGAAAGGAGGTGTCTGTGTTTGTGTTGTGGAGGAGTTGTGAGGACTGAGATAACACAAATGAAACACTCTGTAAAAATAGAGTATAAGAAATAAACATTATGTTTTGTTTAAAAAAAAAAAAAGATCAGATCATCAGCATCTTTCCTTGTGTCTGACTCCTAAGGATGGTTAAATCTTCCTACAAATTTTCCTTTTTGGCTTCTTAAAGAAGGCTTCATACAGCACCATTCATAATACCACTTACACTTTTTTTTTTTATGGCATGCTCAGCCTGCCCTGGGGGTGGTGCTGGCACAGCATGTGGTGCTGGGAATTGAACCGTGTCTCTGCGCTTGCCCAAGCTTGCCTGAGCAGGCGCTTTAGACCATGGAGCCATCTCGCCAGCCCCCACATACAATACTTAACCTATGGAGCAGTAAATTAAAAGAGCAAATCTGTGGGGCCAGGGAGATAGCTCTGTGGCACAAGTGCCTGCCTGGCAAGTGCAAGGTCTTGAGTTCAAATCCCGATCCCACCAAAAAAAAAAAAAAAAGTAAACCTGAATTTGACTATGACATTGGGTATAGATGATAGCATTGTCTTAAAGTTATTTTGACTAATTATTATATTTATTATATAAAATATATTATATAAATATTATTAATATGAAAATTAGTGCATATTGTTGAGAATTAGATCTGTATGTGGACGTTCTGAATAAGCACCTTCTTTAGTAAGTAGAGCCCAGTCACTGTGTTTTTCCGTGTGAAACACGAAGGCCATGACACATACCAGCATCCATATGACCTAGAAAATTTGCTAAAATCCTTTACCTCTTGAGAAAGGAAGGATAAATAAGAGTGGCTACACTGAAGTAAAAAAAAAAAAAAAATGTTTCTCATTTGCTAAGCCTTGTAATTTGTCCTTGTGGGTTGGTGATGTTGATGATGTGATCTATTTTGTCAGCAGTTTGAATTACTTTCCATATTGCTAAGGAACGCAAATGAGTTCACACCTGTCACCCGACATTCAGAGAGGCAGAGAAAGGGTTCACTGAGGGGCCTACCGGCAACCACGAGCTCCAGGCTGAACGAGTTCTGTCCTGCTCGGTTGGTGGCTATACACGTGTAGATGCCGGCATCTCGGGATGTGACTGGCTCTATGATCAGAGAGTGCACCCCATTTTCACGGACGAGCATCTTGTGTGCGCTGTCGGGACGGATTGGCTTTCCATCTAGCTGCCAGCTTAGGTCTGGGGTTGGCAACCCACTGACCTAAACCAGAAAGAAGTACATATCAAATGCTCTGTTAACATAGAGGCAAATACTTGTTCAACCCCCTGATGTACACCCTGAGAAACACATAGGTGAAAAAATGCTATGAAGAAATTTTTTTTTTTAGGGGGGGAAGGAGCAATTGCAGATGGAAGACACAAGGTACAATGATGAGAGAAATAATAAGTTGCCCACTGAGAATTCAAGTTGCCATGATGAGACTGTGAAGTTGCAAACAACTTTAAAAGAAAGTAAAATAAATATTTGAATTAAAAAAAAAAAAACAGAGGCAAATAGCCAGGTGTGGAGCAGGAGGAGGACTGCTTCGAGTTTGAGGCTAGCCTGGGCTACAAAGTGAGTTCAAGGCCAGCCTGAACTGCACAGTGGAAACCTGTCTCAGGAAAAAAAAAAAAAAGGGAAATCACCACCAATAACCAATAACTAAGCAACAAACAGCATCAACTCCTCCTTTGGTAGCACAAGAGGCAGATTTTAGAATTAGCGCATATTACTCTTTTGTTTAAAACCTTCCTATGGCTTCCTCAGCACTCACAGGATCTCTTTGAAACATTTCACAAGTGAAACAGGGTTTAAAAAAATTTCTGTCATTGCTTAGCCTCACCCAGCACTATAAAAATTCCTGGGATGAAGTCAGCAGCAGCCTCTCAGCAATTTGGAAATAAAATGTCCAACCATAATAACAGTAACGAACACTCAGCTGCACTTCTACTGTGAAGCTTCTCTTTGAGGAGTGGCCATTGCTATGGAGACGTTAGTTAATGCATCCATCACAAAATAGAGCTATTATTATTTTATAATCCTTGAAATGGAGTAACAAAAGCCATATAAAATTACCCAGCAAGCCATCTCAACAAATTAGCATCACAATGGAAACATCATAAAATCTCAAGAGCATGACAGTTGTGCTGGCCAGGTAACACAAAAAGCACATTTAATTGCAAATAACATGTTATAGCAGGAAGGGTGGCAACGGTCGCCATCTGCTGGCTTTATAGCGTTTCCCTTGATTCTGAATAGGAGAAAAGCATGGCTGAGGTCTTAATCTACCTCCTCTTGCTACAATTTTACTAGTAGGAAATTACACACAAGAAGGTATCTGTTGGCTAAAACCAGTTCCTTTCAAGGACCAGCTCTGCCAAATCAGCCAGAGAGCTCGCAGATTCCACGCTGCTCATCTACATCAACTACAAGACGCCTCCCCCACACAGCAAAGTGTAGGGAATAGAAAAAGCATACTTAAACGATGGGTTAAGAGGCTGAAGAGAATTTGCAAACAAGCAGCACACAGGCAGGCTGGCGTGCTAGGTGCCTGGGCTCCGAGCTGCCCGGTGTCCCTCTGCCAGCGTGGTGTCGGAAGATGAGGGAGCGCAGACTTTGGGTGATGCTCCAGGCATTTCCCGAGATCAGGGACAGGATTTGCTCCTGCTCAGTTAAGTTAGATCCTGAACCAGGAGGGCCAGCAGGATCCTGACTGAGGCCATAGTTTCATTTAGAAGGTGACTGTCCCCATACTGTGCTCTCCAGTTGCCTAATTCACAGAGGATCTGTCCAAGGGGGCAGAGCTACTTGCCTTCAGGCCAAGGAAAATGTATTGTTTGTCTCACCATGGCCCTCCTGGCGAGTAAGTACAGAAAGCGGGCTCTCAGGAGCACCAGGCACTGAGCGCAGGCCACAGTTTGAAGACACCTATCTTTGGGTTCACACAGAAGTGGGGCAAAAAGCGCACACTCACTGCTAGAGGCACAGGAGAGCTATTTTCCCTAAGAGCTAGTACCAAGCAAAAAGCAGTGTCTGGGAAGGCACTCATAGGCTGCGGGTGCGGAAACACGTGTCTGGGAAAACACACTGTCGCTGTTGGCCTCATCAAACGCTGTTCTGAAAGAGGAAATGTATGGGGGCTTTGCTTCTGAAACCAGAAGCACCCTCCTTTCATGTGGCAAGATATTTACATTTTGTTTATCTGGGTCAGGTCATCAGAAGGAAGGCAAGTAGAGAGTACTTGGTTCCCAGTACCCTTCTAAAGGCAGTGTTCGGGGGCCTTTATGTCACTGTGCACTGAAATGAAATATTTTTGTCTTAAATATAATCAGAAACAGATAACAGTATCACCAATCTCTTTATACCCATCATTTAGATCTACTATCACAGATTTTTATTTTAAAATAAATCTAAGATTTGCTGTAGTCTTACTCAAAATTATGTAACTCAAAAAAATATTGATTTCTTACATAATCACAAATCCATTTTTACATATGAAATCAATAATAATCCCTTGGCACCACCTAATTATCTAAAATAAAATATCTCCAGCTATAAATGATCTTTATGAGCTCTTTAAATGTTTTTAAAATTTACTTTTTAAATGTTAAATGGTGTTAATTTTTTTTGTCTTTCTGAGACAAGGTCTGCTATGCAAACCTTGGCTTTGAACTCACTTGGTAGCTTAGGGTGACCCTGAATTCCCAGTGATCCTCCTGCTCCACTTCATGAGTGCTGGGATCACAGGTGTGTGCCACCACACCTGGCTAATTTATATTTTGTGTAACATGATGTTTTGAAATATGTACACATTGTAACAAGATGAAATTGTGCCAATTAATATATCTACCATCTCCTATGTTTATAATTTTGGCAGGAACACAAATCTGCTTTTTTAGCGTATATCTGCTTTATTAATTATATTCATCATGTTATACAAGACATTGAGCTTCTTGAACGTCCTTCTCTGGTCTCAGTGAAGTTCCACACTGCTTGAGGAACATTCCCCCATTCCCTTTCCCACTACCATTCTCCTTTCTGATTTTATGAGTTCAACTATTAAAGCCCATGCAGTATTTACCTTTGTGTGCCTGGATTATTTCATTTGACATGTTCTCCAATGTCACTCATGTTGTCACAAATGATTGCATTTCTTTCTTGCCAGGCAGACACTTACACCACTGAGCTATATCCCTGACCTGGATTTCTTTCTTTTTAAAGGCAAAACAGCACTATTCCACTGTACCTGTATTTTATTTGGCTATTCAAGTTGGTAGACACCTACATTATTGTGGAAAACGAACAAGGAGTAGAGATATCTCTGACATACTGATTTCAGTTCCTTTGGATAAATACCTAGGAGTGGGACTGTCCATTGTATATGGCAGTTCTCCTGAATGGATTCTTTTAAAAAATCATTTATTTATTTATTTGGTACATGGTCTCACTATGCAGCTCAAACTCATAATGATCCTCCTGTCTCAGCCTCCCCAACACTGGGATTACAGGCATGTGTCACCATGCCTAGGGCTTAATGAACGTGGTACTAGAGATCCAACCCCAGTCCTCGCACTTGCCAGGCAGGTGCTTACATGGCTGAGATATCTTCTTGACCCTGGGTGTTTTAATCAGGTTAAAAAAGGAAGTAAATACATATAGTGAAACTTAACTTATGATTTATACTGTAAAAGAGCTATTTTTGAAAATAAAAATTTTAAAGAATACATTCTATATGTTCCTAGAACTCCAGATTTACTTTGTGAAAAAGTGAATGCCTACAACCTCTAACTGGCTTATGTATATCTGCATTCTGCAAACCCAGAGAAAACCAGCAGAGGGAGCCCAAATATTTTTAGAAACATTTAAGAGCTAAATTTTAAGATCAGTAAACAGCAGGGCAAAAAACAAACAAAAGAGCACATTAAAAAAAAAAAGCAAACAAACCTTTCAGTGTTATAGACTATAAGTATTTTTTTTTCAAATTCCTCCGAGAAACAACCGAGCACACACAGTTTTGTATATAGTTTCAATGTCCACAAGCCTAGTAAAGCCTGCACACCCAAAGACCCTGGGTTAAGAAGTCATACGGTAAAAAAGGAAAAGAAGACGTTATAGATACAGCACTTAAATAGAAAAAGAATAAAGATCACCTAATGATTAGGAAACATGCCATATTCATCATTTACCAACAGAATGAAAAATTTCAAATGGCTTTCTGGCATATGGACATGGAAGGTTTGGAATAAAGAACATATTTAATAATTACAAAAAAAAAAGCAGGATGAAAACCTGCATGTAAACACTCAGTATAACTCTTCCTCTGTTGAGCTGGAATCGTGCTCTACACAGAACTCTTCCCAACGGGAAGCAGACATGGCGGTGAAGGGAGAAGCGAGGCAGTAATGTGGCAATGCTAAATTCTTACTTTGCAGTCCATTCTGCAGAGCTTTCCTTCTTGAACGGTCAGATCTCCAGGAGCCTGCAGGAAGTGAGGTCTGAAGAATCGCTCCTGAATGGGCTCGCTCTCATCCGCGCTGTCCCTCGACCTAGAGCGGGGCCTTGAGACAGGATGCGACAGGTGGGCGGGATGACAGGCGGAAGTGGTGTCCGGGACTTTCCCCATGTTCTCTTACAATACAAGGGGGTATGAATCCAATCTCTTTCTGATACCTGCCCCCAAGGTTTACACACAAAAAGCCACTAAAGCAAACCCTTGCTTAATTTTGAAGCGTATGATAAATATACTAGTTTGCAAACCTCAAACAAATATTAATCACAAAGAAGAAAAGTAAAAGAGTGGTTTGCTACATATATATTTTTAGTTTTTTTTTTTTTTTTTTTTTTTCTTTAACTATTTTAAAGCCTCATGGTAGGAGTAGGGCCAGCTTTTGCTTATTTATCACCAATTCTTTTTTATTTTTTTAACAGAAATTGCTATTAACTTTCCATCATGATTTTAATTTTGTAGGGAAATATACATTTTTTTTTTTGTAACAAGATAATATATTTCAAACAAAAATTCCTTTTTAAACTAAGAAGACAAATTACACTTTTAGGCAAGCTTCCTTTTGCATTAGTTACCTATATGCCTAAAGGCATTGTTATTAGCTTTAAAATAAGACTGCAGATCTCTCTGGTTGTGTGTGTTTCTTCTACTTTTACATGTGCTGCCAGAGAAACCCAATTTAATGTAATAGCAAGGATGACTTAGAGCACGGGTCTGAATAGAAACTCTGTGAGGACTCGCTAGAAGATAAATCTAAAGACATGACTGGAAAAGGCAAGGATGGGGCAACTGGGCTAAGTAAAAGCCTGGTACATTAGGGCAGTAGTTACCAGTGTTTTGTGTAGTTTGCTTTTCTCCCAATGCAGGTCTAGCTTGTGACAAAAGTGCTTTGTAGGACTCAGTGATACATGGAAAAGCTTAAATGTGATGAAGACTGTAAGAAAAGTAAAAGTGGAAACTGCGAGACAGTGGAGCTAATGCTAGATATGTTGTGCTCACAGCCACAGACATAGGCTTAGGGTCCCGGAATAGATATTACCACAGTAGGTTTAGAATTAAATCTGCACCCCGGCAGGTGTGTGGCACGCAGAGGCCTCTGGACCTTGTCGCACGAGGCAGGACAGACGGGGCTTGCTGTTTACTCCGCTTCCTTTTCCGGCCCTAGGAGCTGCTGTTTCTCTTCAATAAAGGCAGGGTGCACCTGCGGTCTATGAGTTGTAGTCAGGACTCTTTCAGGCTGCTCTGCCTGTAAAGTGTCTCAGTCGGAACCCAGCTTGACAGACTGGCATCATATTCTCTTTTGTGTTTTTTTAAAGTGCAAATACGTTACTAAGAAGCAGCATCCTCTCTCCTTACCCGCCATTATTCTGTCACCACTTTTCATAGACTTGGGCTACCAGGAATGGAAAGTACGCTCCACAATTAGCATCTGCTGGTTTGAGCATTTATTTATTATTATTATTATTATTTACTTGTTTGAACATTTAAAATACAACTCTTACCTATAAGATTTATGACCTAATGATCTTATGTTCTGAATCATCTTTTTTTTTTTTTTTTTTTTTTTTAGTGGTGCAGGGTCTTACTACACAGCTTGGACCTGTGATCTACCTGATTTCTGCCTCCATAGTGCTGGCATTACAGGTGTGCACCACCACGCTTGGACTCTGTTGCCAGCTCAGCATACCTGGGGGTGGGGCTGGCACAGTGTGTGGTACCAAGGATCGAACCCTGGCCCCTGCGCTTACCTAAGCAAGCACTAAGTCCACTGAGCTATTCTGCCGGACCTGAATCATCTGATTTAAAAGTGCACATTAACAAACTAGTTGAGTTTAAGAAATCTAGTGGCGATCACTATTAACTGTCTGCTGGTTAGAGATTGGTGCAGGTTTGATTATTTGTGTATCGTCTATACATGTCTATGTGCCACCTAAAGGGGTTGAGTTTTATTTCTTCATATAGAATGTGTTCTGCTGACAAAACTAATCATGGTATGTCTGAATGGGCTCAGCACATACTAACACATGTATTTTTCCTTGCATTTTCTAAACTGCAAAGGGGATAGTAAAGAACACACAACTTCAAGTCTGTTATTTATCCTGTCTTCCACCTATTTTTCTGTTTTCTATCATGCTGTGATTGTAGTATCAGTGAATTCACAGTGACAGATAGAGAGCAGTAGCACCCAGGAAGAAACATTGGAAATACCTTCTGACATGTGGATGGCCTGAGGGAGAACGCGGGCTGCGGCCTCTCTGGTTGACAGCCTGGACCATCAGCCGCCCGGTGCAGCTGACCCGGCCCTGTGGGAGAGAGCAGCAACAGAAATGACGTGCTGGGCAGGCAGCGCCGCTGACCATCCGGTCTTCTGTCCTGCTCTGTCAGGCTGCATCTCAGTGCAGTTCAGTGTGCCATTAGCAACAAACCCACCCGTCTCAGGGAAGCCCTTCCCTGAGTGAATTCTCTCAGGAAAGCTGCGTTTACTGAAGCCAGGTGAGAAAGTCCTCCTCTGAGTGCTAAAGAAGCTGTCCTACTCCATTCAGGACGATCTGAAGGTGATGCCTAACGCTGCATGTGCTGAGCTCAGCTAAGGCCTCCTCCAAGGACGTTACAGCGGGAGGACCTTACTGTCTCGTGGTGATTCTATTTCCATAGTCAAGCATTTATTAGTTTTAGTGAATTCTGAAATCAAATCTAGGTGCTCTTAGTTTTCTGCTAGATATTTTTAGTAATATATTTGTTAAATGTCAGTGATGCCCCTTCCCCAGAATATATATTAAGGGATGGCTGTATGACAAACTTAGCATTATCTAAGATATACATACATGGGATGCCAAAGAGGACATCGTGAGCCATGGAGAGAGCTCAGCAGTCTAACTGTCTACTTAAGCCAATGCAAAGACCCAGGTTCGATCCTCAGCACCACATGCTGTGCCAGCCCCACCCTGGGCATGCCAAGCTAGCCACCCAGTCTGGGTGTGGTGGCTCATGTCTGTAATGCCAGTACACGAAGGCTGAAGCAGGAGCATCACTATGAGTCTGAGCTGCATAGTGCCCGATCCGGTACCAAATACATTTTATCTCATTAAATTTTTGCCAATTCAACATTTTCCACTATGAACAGATAAACATAATACTTAGGGGATCCAAGGAACATGGAAAAAAAATCACCCAGCATGGCTCTTGCTTTGTTTCAGCTCCTTTTAATTTCTTTCTTCACTATTATTAGCAATTAGTCAAACTAGATTTTCTCATCTATTTTTCATCTTCTCTCTCAAGAGAATGAGACGCTATACTTCTAAATTCTAATGCCAGCCAAAAATAACATAACGAGAGGAAAAATGAGCAGATACAACATTAATGATTAGATTTCATGAATTCTAGGGTTGATGAGCAGCCCTTGTGTGTAGTTAATTCAAAATGGAATTCTATAATTGGCTTCCATTTTCATGGCAGTAGAAGGAGGGTGAAAACGCTACCTCGGAGTGCCCTTTGAAAAACTGTTTTCCAACTGAGGTTGGCTGAGACGGCAGGAGGGTGGGCCCAGGTCAGGGGGACATAGTAGGATATCCTAGCAACTCCTAGTAGGGCCTCACGGGAGACTGGAAGGCAGCCGATGGTCCTTTCCAGGTCTGCTAAAGGCTGGACTTCTTTAGGGCTATAGTCAGCCAGACAAGGAGGGTTTACAGGAAAGTTATACAGAACTTGAGGTCGCATTTAAAATACTAACTGCCCTGAAAATTTCCACAGAAAAAATAAACGTTATAAAATATAGATAATTATTTCCAAATTAAATTGATTTAATCTGAAGCTCAGGCCCTATGACACAGATTTGTGGATGTTGAGCTCTTGGTAAATACTTGGAATTTCCTAAACAAACGCTCAGGATGAAAGGCAGAACTGGTGGGAAGCAGATCCACCTTGTTAACTTCTGCTTAGCATAGTCATGGTCCCAGGGCAGAGGCCAGCCGTGAGGGATGTCCTGCCTTAACCACCTGACTAGGCGGAGATTCTCTTCCTCCTCCTCAAGCAAATAACACACACACACACACACACACACACACACACACACACACACCCCAGGGTACGCAGATTGGCATATTACTAAGGAGAGATTACTCATTTCTACACGTTTGATACACATACTGATGCAGACTCTCCTTAACCTTCCAAATTTAAGAAAAGGAATGCGTTGTCATTTGTAGTCTGTGTACTCCTATATCAGCCCCTCTCCTGAACAGAAGTCTAGAAAGCATTACTATTTAGATTAATATTATGCTAGTCACTAAATATATTATTAACCAATACATGA
>PVKN010006676.1:0-27997 GCA_004027915.1 Capromys pilorides
AAATATATATATATATATATATATATATATATATATATATATATATATATAAATAAATAAATAAATTGGGGAGCCAAGGAGCCCTAAGTCCAGCCATGAAGATGGCTTTCCAGAACTAAGAGAGTGACCCAGGGCTGCAGTCAGGCTTTATTCTTTGCAGAAAGGGAAGTGACTTGCAAAAGGGAATTTTGGGAAGAAGGTGAGCTGTGAGCTGGGCTTGGTAGGAGGCCTGCATTCACCTCCACCATATTTAGAGAATTTGCATGATGCTATTGAAATACATCTAATATTTTGGGGTCTGGTGCTTCAGCTCTGATGTGTAATCTTTCAAGCCCCAGGAAGTCATAGCCTCTATCTTGAGGCTTGATCCCAGCTGACACTGTGGAGCATTGGCTCTTCATCCTGTTATCAGGGAAACATGCGTGCCATCTTCAAAAATTACCATCAGCACCTTGGCTAGACCAATACACACTGCTTAAAGCCAATTGAAAGGATAATGAGAAGTCCTAGCCAGCTTTTTACATTTCAATATGACGGAATAGGGTCAGGCTCAGTCAAAATGGAGACAGTCGCTTTTCTTTTAAGGAGAGCTGCTCAGGCGGTCCTCCACATATATATGTATGTAGTATGCATTTTCTTTCTCCCCTGCATGAGATTAAAAAAAAAAAAAAACAGGAGCCACCAGGCTGAGATGCTCTGGCGCTTGTCAGAGCCCTGACTGGGATACCCTCCTCCAGGTCTGAGCTGAGCTGGGGCTTCCCCCAGCTGCCATGCTGCAGATCCTGTAAATAGAGCCCCTTGCAAGATTAAGCCCTTCAACTAAAGTTCTCAGCAAAGTTCTGGGAAATGAGCTGCATTCCTAGGGTGGAATAAATCATGTTGAGCTGGGTTAGGCAGGATGTGACTTCAAGCCCCTGAAGTGGGCTGGGAGGGCAGCGTCTGTGACTGACTCATTGTGAGCTCAGCCGAGACACAGGCTGGCGTCTTGAGAGAAGGGGCTGGCCGAGGCTGGGGGAGGGCTGGGGCGCCACCAAGCACTGCTCCGGCGGCAGGGCAGGACCCGCTGCGGTCCTCACACTGGCTCTGTGAGCTTGATAGGATTCATAGGGGCAGAGGCGGGGTGGAGAGGACAGGGATGCGGAGCTATTTACCTGCACACTCGGCCTCCGTTTCACAAGTAAAGAAGCTGAGGTCGGTGCCAGATTGACCTGGCAGTGCGCATTCTCTTAAGCGGAGGGCCTGGCCTTCCATGTCATCTGCTAGCTGCCTGGTGCATTTACCTTTAAGACATAGTACAGTAGTCCCTTGCTATTTCACAGTTCAACTTTTGCGGACTCACCGTTTTGTAGATTTTCGAAAAATATTAATATAAATCATTTATTGCTGATTTTTCACTATGTTGTGGGATTTTGCAATATTGTATAGTATACATATGCTAATTACATAGGTTTATGAGTTTAGAAAATGGTTAAGAACACTAAAAGTGTTTAAAAGTGTGGGAAAGGTTTATAAGAGTGTGGTAAGGGTTTATAAAGCCTTAAAATATATATACATAATAAAATAAGTATAATGTTGCTACTTTGCTGATTTTCACTTATCGTGGGGGTGTCTGGAATGTAACCTCCACAATAAGTTAGGGACCAGGGTACCTTCTGTGAAGGTCATGGGTAAATAACCGTTTGGAGCTCCTCTCTCCTTTTTAAGGATAAAGCTCTTTATCAGGATCCACTTAAATGACCCATCAACCCAGGAAGCTTGCTGTTGCTGCCGGGCCAGTCCTGTGTCCCAGAAAGCAAGCTGATTCGCGTACATCACATCCAGCCAGCAGCGAGGTGGAGGTGGGGTGGCAGCGGCTGCAGAGAAGCCTCCGTCCATTCTGGCCTTTGCCCTTTGGGCTGCAAGGCGGAAAGGAGCCCCAGTGCAGTTGCACTGGTGTTTGGGCAGTGAGGTGTGGCACGTTTTGGCTTAGCATGAGTTACTTAGGAACGGGTATCGGAGGCTCTGTTGGACTTCATCCCTGGAGTTTGGACCTTTGGAAAAATTAGAGTCTTAAAAGTAATAGTTCCTTCATTTGTTTGTTTTAAAATTTGTCACTTAGGGTCTGGGACAGCTTGGTAGAATGCTTGCCCAGCATGCACAAGGCCCTTGCTACAGGCCCTAGCACTGCCTTCCCCCAGAAGTTATTATTTTAAATGCCACAAAGAGAATAACAAGCCTCTGAAGGTGTGGAGTCCTGGGCTTGAGTGATCTTCCCAAACCGTCTAGTTTCTGATCTTGGGTTGCACTGCTCAGCAGTCGTGATGTGGACTCTGAAAAGCCGCGTTCTGCACTTTCCCATCGAGACGGCGGCCATATAATTAAATCTTTTGAGTATGGTTATTTTTCTGCGTTGGGTTTCAGTTTTGTTCACATGCTTGAGGAAAGAAAAACCATTCTATCAGCAGAACCAAAGGGAAGGAACAACTTCCCTGCAGGAATCTGAAGGGTTCAAGTTGCCCCCATGCATGTGTGGGCAGCCTTGAGCAAGCTCAGGAGAGGCTGTCTGCAGGAGGGCATGGTTGGCGTGCACAGGGAACAGTTCTGCATGTGGAACTAACCACAGCTCTCCTGTCAGCCTTTTCAAACCTGGAGGTGAGGAGAGAGATGTCTGCCTCTCACTGCTTGGGAGGGGGGCCACCCCTACCCAAAACAACTTCTTGCAGTTAGGCACATAGGTGATCTCACTGTATGGACATTGGACCAATGAAAAGCAAAGCCAGGGTCTTGTATAGGCGTCTTATCTATAGATGCAGCCCCAGGCCTCCCTGCCTGTCCTCTCCACTTGGTCCAGAAGCTGCCTAACCTGCTGCTGGTGCCACCCTCCCTGACTTCCTCCCTTTCCTTCCCAGAGATGTTAGATTCAAGGGTTTAGGAGAGATTGCCCTGGGAATGGTCATTCTCTATTTTGAACAGTTTAGGTCCTTTCAGCAGCACTGATTAGAGGTCTTTTGTGTGCAGTGCCTTAGGCTTCAAGGAGTTCTAGGGGGCAGGGCAGAGAGGCAGAGGTTCTGGGTGGGGCAGACTGTGCTAGGCTGAGGGGCATGGAGGAGAAGGGAGTTCGGGAAGGCTGCCTGGAGTGACAGATACCTGTATGTTTGGCTTTGGAGGGTCTCAGTCAGTGGAGGGTGTGGGAGAAGGGCAGGCCAGCTTGCCTCCAGGGAACAGCATGAGCAGAGTCAGCTCTGATGGATAGGAGTCAGGGGAAGGGATCTGGCTGTGACAGATAGGAATAGGAGCTGGGAAGGCAGAGTGGGAGAGGCTTTGGGCAAGGAGCTTGACATGAATATGGCCACGAGGGCAGCTTCTGCAGGTGGGTGAGCTGCAGGACTAGTGAAAGTGGCAGGACTCTCTTCAGGCTCCCGTGGTTTTCTGCCCTGACTGATGGATTCATTCATTTAGTTTGTAAGCCGAGGTCCCAAAGCCATGTATTGGAGTCCTCGAGACTGGTATTTCAGTGGAGGGGATGCAGTTGGACGATTTACGGTCACAGCCTGAGACGCAAGACACGTGGGGGTCTGTGTCCAGGAAGCTCTGTAAACACTGGCCTGAGACCTCCTGGGGTGCAGCTACTTCTCACTTGGGAGGAAAGCACCATGGCAGGACCTGGACTCTGCTGACCCTTCCTGAGCCAGGCACTTCGGAGCCAGAGGCCAGGGGCAAATCTGGTTGCATTTGTCTTTTCTCATGTACATTGAAACCCTTCCTGCCTGGCAGAGGCAGGGAACTGCCTTTCCCCTCTTGGGTTGGAAGTGCCCTCTTGCTAGTCCCTGGGACTTTCCAGCTGCTAACTTCTTACTGCCCCCTGCAGTAGAGGTCAGGGAGGGTGAACTCTTTAAAATACAGATCTGATGATGTCACCTTCCCCTATGGCTCCGTTGTCCCTAAAGTACACATTCCTACAGGGATGATAAGATCCTGGGTGCATGGCCTTTATAACTCTTTAACATAGGAAGAGGGACTCTAAATATGAAATTCTGGGGTCTCTTTTTAAAATAGTAATTTTAAATTGATAGATAATTTAAGTGCTTATCATGTATGACATGGTGGTTTGGAATGTGTGCTGTTGTCTTTTTTGGTGGCCTAGGCTTTGCTGGGCACAAGGCAAAGTAGAAAAACCCCTCAGGTCCAGCCTTGCTCAGGCAGGCCAGTGCCAGCAAGTCCCAGTATTCTGCACAGCCTTTGAGGAGGGCAGGGCAGAAGGGATGGGCTTGGGGCCCTGGCGCTAAATTCCTCTCCAGCCTTTCTCTGGTCTGGTTTCCTTATCTGCTCAGCATCAACTGGAGATTGGGTTGGAAGACTGCTAATGGAAACAAGTCCCAGCTTCTTCTGTAAGCAAACAACATTCCTGAGGAGGGGAGGGAAGGGGCCCATCTGCAGTCCTCCCATTCCTCAGCAGTTTCTACCTTCTGGGCTCTAGGCAGCTAGGAGGAATCTCCCACCACCTTCTGGGGGACAGGCTGCTGTAGGGCTGGCCCTGAGGGCAGTGGCCACTTTGCTGGCCCTGCCTTAGAGAATTGCCCTCAGCCCTGGTGCATACCATCCTTGTGGCCCTGGACTTGCATGTGGGAGCCTCTGCCTGTAGGTAGGTAGTTTTCTCATCTTGTAGGTGAGAAAACTGAGGCCCTGGAGATTAGAGGATAGCTGGTCATGCCAGACTTGGCCCAGCTCTTCTGGCAGAGGTCTCACACGTCCTGTCAGACCGACTTTGAGAACTCTTTCTTGCAGGGTGTTCTGGGCACCAAGCCTCAAGGGCTGGAGCTGCGCAGGCTTCCTCACAGAAGGTGCATCCTGGTGTGGAAAGGCCCAGGGATGAGCCGGAGAGCCTGGAGAAGAACCCAAGGCTGCGGGAAACTTTCCAGGCCCTAGGTGTGATTCCTAGGGAGGAGGAGGAGTCTGGGTCAGGCGGTCAAGGTGGAGCAGTGGAAGGTTCTGTGCTGGGAACTTGAGGAACTGCTCTTCTGGTGGAGGGTGCTTCTTTCTCATTCTAAAGCTAGGAACTTGAGGTGCTAATAGCTTTGAGACCGTAGGACTTGTGAGCAGAAGATGTGGAACTCAGACTCACTTCTTCCTGGCGCCAAAGCCACACCCATTCCATCCCATCGTGGTGCATTACAGGCATTTACCTTGGGATTTAAATTTTATTTTATTTTATTTATTTTTTTAAAATTATTTATTTATTTGTTTGCTTGTTGTGTTTGTTTATTTATTTATTTATTTTGTGGCTGGCTCAGCCTGCCCTGGTGGTGGCGCTGGCGCAGCATGTGGTGCCGGGGATCGAACTGCAGTCCCTGCAGTTGCCTGAGCCTTCCTACGCAGGTGCTTTAGACCACTGAACCATCTCGCCGGCCCCGGGATTTTAATTTTAGAACCAGTGTCTTGAAGGCTGGAGGCAGAGTCACTTGCTTGGCAGGTGCCTGCTGTCATCTTAGGGAAGGCCATGGCCTTCTCATGACTTCCTAGTGGAAGCAGAGGCCCTGCCAGCCTGTATTATGTCCTTCCAGGTAGGTTGGTTTGGCTGTAGATGACCAGTACCTCCACCTTGACAAATCAGGAGGTGAGGGTGTGAAAACCCAAGGTGGTTCAGCCTTATGGAGCACTTAGGGGAGGCCAGCGTTTTACTTTGTTCTTTCTCTTTGTAGAATGAAACCCCCATGTTTTCCTTTCCATTTTGTTTGAGGATGTAGAGATGGGGTGACTGCCCCCCACCTGCAGTTTCAGCCTGCCAGTCTTCATGCTTCCTTTGACTCTACTCTGAACTCGGGCACAGCTCAAGGGGGTTTCCAGCCTCTTGGAAACCTTCTACATTCACTTCTTCATCTTTGCCTTGTCCTTTTGCTTATTTCTTCATTCACTCAGGAAAGTTCTGCTGAAGCTTACAGGTGCAGATGTTTCAGAACATCATTGAAGCTTTGTCACTGATGTCCCAGTGTTCCAGGCCATGGCTCCTCACACCAGATGGGACTGAGGGCAGGATGTGCTGTAACCAGATGCTTAGGGAGTCAGAGTCGTGCTCACAATGGTGCACAGTGAAGTATGTGGTGATCCGTTTCTGATGATTTGTTCCCAGGAACTCACAGGGATTTCCTGGGCCAGGCTTTGTGCTTTGACACTTGGCATTCAGATGATTGAGACTGATGCACAGCTCAGCTGTTCGGTGACTGTGGTAGCGAGGAGGAGGAAGAGGAGGAGGAGGACAGGCTGGGGCAGGCAATTCTTTCACTATGGTGAAGAAAGGTTGTACAGAGGAAGGAGTGTTGGGGTTGCTGAGCAGCGCTGGAAGGAGAGCAGGAATTGATATGAGGAGCTGAGGGGGACATCAGGAAGGAACAGCAGAAGTTCAGGGAAGAGTCCTGGGGCTGAAGAGGGCCTGCTCACCCAGCAGAGATGACAAGGAGAAGCTGTGGAGTGGCGGAGCCGTGTGAACTGGCCACGCAGTATCCAGGAAAGAGGAGGTAGCCTAACTAGCTGCGTGAGTGTGATGCGTCATTCTGAGGGCAGGACAGATTAGGCTGAAGGTGTTCTGTCCAGCAGGGTGGCAGTTGTGGTAGCAGCCCCACAGGACACTGGGTAGGGCCTGCTGAAGCTTGCTGATCCACTGGGGAGCAGTTTGCAGTGACATCCACGTGGACAGTGTCTTTCCAGTGATGGAGCCAGGCAAGGGTGTGGTATTGGGAGGAGGGGCTGGGAGGTTTTCACAGGGGATGGTGTTTGTGGGTCCTCAGGTGGGTGGCTCTTTGTAAGGTGCTGAGATTCATTCGAGGGAGTACAGAGTGGATGGCTAGGTGGGAATTATTTGTCTGGGTGTCCCAGTGGCACAGCCACGAGACCCTGGGACTGGATCCTGATTGGTCAGAAATATTTGCTAAATGGTGTTGGGTGCAAACCTAGGATGGAGTGAGCTGGTATAACCTGGGTGAAATATCTGACCCTCACTCCTTGCTACATGTGACCAGCTGCCACCTGTCTTCTATTATTCACTGGATTATTAGATGCTGGGTATTTTAGGCTAGGCTGCTGTGTTGGAGGCTGTGAACCTCCAGTCATCATGGTGCGCTTGGGGAAGGCACAGAGCCTGGCTGAAATTGGGGTATGTATGTACATACGTATGTACTTTATTTGCCAGGCTGTCAAACTCAGGGTCTCATTCAAGTTCTGCTGAGCTAGCAGCTCCTAGCCTTTAGGATCTTTAAAGAATTGCCCTGTAGGTAAATGTTGGCCAGACCCTTAAAATACAGTGTCCTACAAGGGACAGTCTTCCTTGATGTGCCGTCCGTACTGGTTATGTTTGGGTCTTAGAATCTGTTTTATTGAGAAGATTGGGCCGGGGTACTCCAGAGCCAGGAGTCTGCTTTGCAGAGCAGCATTTGCTTACACTAAGCTCTTAAACCTGCAGTCTCCAGTGGGGGCGGCTTTGCCTCTCCTGACCCATTGGTGATGTGGCAGACATTCTTGGCTATCACACTGAGGATAATGTGCTCCTAGCCATTAATAAGTAGAGGTCAGGGATTCTGCTAAGTAGCTTAAAATCAACACAACAGCCTCAGACAGTGGAGCATTACCATCCCAGATGTTCAGTGTTGAGATGGAAAATCACTGCCATAACTGTTCATCATTTTATGTATCATTTATAAACTGCTGCACTCTTTATGTGTTTTTGGTTCTGGAATGCTTTTCTCCCATCTTTTTCCCTCTCTGTCAATATTCTACCCAGCTCCAAGAATTCACACAAGTATCACAGTCTCCTTGACATTTGTCCCAGAGCATCTATGTTTTTATCTGAGTCCCTGTTCTTCGTTCTATGGCAGCTTCTCTCCCCTTAATGGGTCTTATGTCAGAGCAGCTGTTGACCGGTCTTCCCCTGGCAGTGAGTGTTCCATAGTGACAGGTGTCCTGCCTCATTGCTAGACGTGTTTAAAGAATATATATGGAATTAAAAAATATGGAATTAAACAGCTCTGGAATGGGGGAGGCAGCATGAACATTATTTATAGGTGAAGCCAGAGAAGTGGTATGGGCCCAGTCACACCGCAGACAGTTCCTCTTCAGAGGCAGATCTTTCTAGTGACTTGGCTCCCTGCTGCACTTTGGGGTTGGATGCACAATGACCAGGACCAAAGAAGACCATGCTGTCTGTGTTCTTAGTACCACAAAGTGCTAAGTACCCAAATTGTAGTAACAGAGTACTAACTAGTAGTACTCAAATTTGGCTCTTACACCAGTTGCGTATGCATCCGTGCTGTTGCACATTGCATTGTCAGTTCCTAGGGGCCTTTGTATCTTTGCAGTGGTTGCTTGTCCATCCTCAGTATCTTTCAGTTGATTAAGTGCATTGAAGGGTTGGGAGGTCTTTATGTTGTTGTAGCAGCTGTTTTCACAGAACCTTTCTTAACTGGGATTCAGGACTTGATAATTTTATTCAGCTGAGACCCTATGGCTGCTAGGAGAAAAGGGGACATGCTCACCTTTGTTCTTGGGGTGGAGGTGGGGATTGCTCACGTGCCTCTGAGACGAAGCTCTGCAGTAGGCTTTCTGGGGCCTGAGCGGAGTTGCCAGGGTCTCTGAACTGATGCTGTGCTGTGCCCAGGCTGCTGTCATGGAGCAGGCTCAGAGAGCCCCAAGGCCTGGTGGAGGCCACAGCCACTGCCTTCATGTTTTAAACCGGCAATTGGAGTTGTAGATGTAGAATCCCTGCGCAAGGGTGTGAGGAGACAGGCCTCACAGCTCCGAGGACACCTCCTTTGGTCTGTTTTAACTGGAAAAACTTCACACAGCCCTAGCGACCTCACCAGCCAGGTGGTATAGGAACAGCACATTGAAGCCACTCAGTTCTGAGTATAGCCTGGGTTTTGTGGCCTGTTAGCGCTGCATTCCTCTCACCTGTAAAGCGACTATGACAACATGTAGACCTTGAGAAATGATTGCCGAAGGAGCGAGCAGATTGCTCATTAACAGACTCGCAGCAGGTGGTCAGTTTATGGTGAGTGCAAGACTTGAGAGCTCCCAACCTCACACTTGGCCCTTGGAAGACTTCAGCTCAGTCCTGGTTGTCTAGGAATGGAAAAGCTCACAGTGGCTTGGCTTAGCAGGAGAAAGCCTGTCTTGAAGATGCCAATGGTTTGTTTTCCAAATAAACAGGCAGAATCAGAAAAGGAGGGAGAACAATTTTCCTAGGGAAAACTAAGAAGTAGAAAGTCCAGATGGATATTGGGAGGGAAGTAGAGCAGGCACTAATAAAGGAATTACATTTTGGGTTGAAAAAGAGGTTTTTGGTCAACCTATTTACTTTCAGTTTCATCATTTCCTGAGAGACCTAATTTAGCCTCTGGTTGTGTCCTGCTCGATTATGGCCTAAAAAGGCAACTGCTTGGGTTTCTAGAGTTGGACTGGTACCCACAGGAAGCCACCATGGAGGGCGTGGAAGGCGTGGAAGGGTTGCCTCAGCCAGGCCTGGGCTCCAGGGTCCAGAGCTGCTGTTTCCCCTTAACTCTTGCAAAGCTCTTTCCTCTCTGATAGTTACCTTCCTCCCCTCCAGAAGAAAACCAAAAAACGAAAAAACTAAAAATCCACAAAAGCACACAAAAAAACTGAACCAGGACCAGAAGGGACCATTAAAAGTGAGAGCAAATGTTTTCTTTTCTTTTGGTGGGAGGTTCAGGAGCTTTATATTACATGTGATTTAAGCAAACTTCAAAGAGACCATTTAGTGACAGCGCAGGTATGGTTAGTGTCACAGGCATACCCTTCCCGAGGGAGCACACCTGGGATCAGCCCTCTTGGAAAATGGTTACATGACACATCTCTGGGCCCTGGAAATATTCTCATGCTCCCATGGGAATTCCCCTGCTGGTTCCTGCACTTCTGGGGATTTATTGCCATGAATCCAGGTAACAAGAAAAAACTCTTCTTCGAGTGGTAGTTCAGGAGGCAGGCCTGAAGTACATTCCTGTAATCCTAGCACTTGGGAGGTTGAAGCAGGAGGATCACCTCTAGTGCAAGGGCAGCCTGGTCTACATAGTGAGTTTGAGGCTAGCCTGAACTACACAGGGAGTCCCTATCTGGGGGTGGGGGGTGGGGTGGGGGAGCAGTAGATTAAGAAGACTCTTTTGGAATATTGTGTAATAGACTCGTTCAACAAGTCACCTTAGAGGTAGGTGTTCTGGGTTCTCCCCTAGCTCATGTGACTCTGTGGAGTCACAGTGCTTCCCTCAGAGCCACAGCCTCATCTGTACAAGAAGTGCTGGAATAAGAAGGATCAACAAACCTAGCCCTAGCCACTGTTCTTCTGTCTAGGATAGTTAAATATCAAGTGTTTCCATGAGGCAGGGCTGGAAGAGACTACCCTACCCCTTCTGGGGGAGTCGGGGAGGAGACTTTTCGTGGGAGTTTTGCAGGAACTTGGGTATTTCACTTACAATGGAAACCTTTATATTATATGCACTTTAAACAGACTTTACGACAGTCTTTAAAGCAGTGTCCTGGGACAGAGTGGGCAGAAGTGGCCACAGCCGCCTGCTGCAGTTAGTAGAGAGCCTCCCATGTATCTTTCTGTTGTGCCACTTGTTTAATTTTGAGCAGCTCGCTTCCCATCCCTGGTGTCTAAATGATCATCACTGAAGCGGCTGCACTCACCTGCGCCATGGAGAGCATGTGCTAGCCAATCCAGGTACACACCTGTCAGTACTGCTAGGACCCAGGCATCTTCACCCGCCACAGGTGGGAGCAGAGGCTGAGCCGCAGCGCCACCCACGTCATGGCATGCGGGTGCTTCTGGGGGACTGGTGAGGGAGCCACTCTGGAATGCCACTGTCTGCACGACCTCCCCACCTGCCTAACCTCGTATTGATCTTGGCACCACTGCTGACCCATGTCATGGCAGCAGAGCAGTGAAACCAAATAGCTCTGTCCTTGACTGGGCCGAGCAGTCCTCACCCCCGCTCAGTGAGACCTCTGTGGAGAGGAGGGGACTGGCTCTGCTGGGAGAGGGGCAGTGCTCCATTGGTGCAGCCTTTAGGGGAAGCCTTGTGCCTGCCTGTCTGTACAGGAAGGGTGGCTTTGTCTCCAAGCCTCTGCAGCCATCAGGTATGAATAGTGCTGGTCTTGATTTCACCACCAAGGCCATGAGTGGGCATGGTGTAAGGAGCAGGGGTAGCAACTTGGGTAGGATTTTGGCTGTGATGTTCAGGACCCACCCAGTGCCAGGGCCAGGCCTAAGGCCTAGCCAGATTTCCAGCATGGACCAAGGCTGGGCTGAGGCTCGTAGCCTGGAGAGCCCAGAGCTTTTTTTTGCACTTTTAGATGGGTTCTTTGCTGTGCGTGATGCCAGGGTGTTGCTGGATGAAATGGATTTGTATGAATGCTATCACCTTTGTAGTAGCTGCTGGAGAGAAGACTGTTGAACTGTAACCAGTGCCACTTCTTGAAAGGGTTTGTGCTCCCAGATTCCTGCTTGACAACTTCTAGTAAACGTTTGTCAAATGCTGTGGAATATGATCCTCTTTGTTTCCTGTATCACACCCACCTCCAACATTGCAGGCACAGACGAACCAGGTAGATCTGGAGTAGAGTCTCATATCATAATTAAGTTGGGCATCTTTGGGTGAATGAGTTGCCCTCTCTGTGCCTGCTTCTTCATTAATGAACTGGAGATGGTGAGAGCTCTTTTACAGGGTGATTGACTTTTCTTTTTTTCTTCCTTTCTTTCTTTTTTTTTTTTTTTTTAATATTATGGCCAGCTCAGCCTGCCCTGGGGGTGTGGCTGGCACAGCATGTGGTACCTGGGATCAAACTGTGGTCCCTGTGGTTGCCTAAGCAGGTGCTTTAGACCGCTGAGCTATCTCTCTGGCCTCGGGTGATAGACTTTTAGTCAGATGGTGAATAAACTGAGCTTGATGTTTAGTGGCAAATACAAAAGGTTTCTTTTTCTTCCTTCTCTAGGTAAGGGTCTCATGAAGGGCAGTGATACTCACCGACTAAGGTGGCAGAACTCTTGCCAGCAGCAGACTTAGGATCTTCATGAGGATAGGGTGGAGTCGAAGCAATTCTCTCTGTGCCTTGCTGGAGGCTGGTCTGTGCTTTAAGCCCTTTCTGAGGGCTGCACGGCTGATAGGCTGTGCTCTGTGCTCACTGCAGCTTCCTGGGTGGGCAGGGATTCAGTGGGGAGGCTGGCTAGCCAGGGGTCAGATGCATGTAGGGAGGCAGAGAACGCTGGGATTTACCCTGGCAGAGAGAGGCTTTGCTCTGCTGGTGGACTGGCTTGTGTGGATGTGTTGACAGCTGAACCTAAGCTGACAGTGTTCTGGGCACGGCTGCTGCTGAGGACCTGGGACCCCAGCTCTGCAGGGAAGGTGGAGGCTGCCAGGTGCCTCCCAGCTGCTGCCTTGCCTTGCTTGCTGCCCACTAACTCTGGGCCCTCTTTCTCGTAGGGTAGTCCTTGCAGGGGGATGATGCCACCTGGTCCCCTGCAGGGGTTGCAGGGTTGGCTTGTGCAGAGGAGTTAACAGAACCACTAGCTGAGAAAGCCAGTGAGGTGGACCAGCATTTCTTGGACTTGTTTTCCTTCTGTCAAATAGTGGAGTCCCCAGTTTCCTGGGAAGCTGCCCTGCCTGGAGTGAGTCCAGGGGAGCCCAGCTTTGATCTGGAAGCCATTTAAGAAGCCAGATAAGAAGGCCCAGGCGGCCGCTGTTCTGTTTGTTCTTTGCCGCCTCAGTCCTTAGCCAAGGTTCGAGTCCCTCGTGGAATCTGGAAACTTGAAAGCGCCACCGACTCTGGATTTGGGTGTGGGACCTTCCCAGATTTTTGATCCCAGGAGCAGGGAATTGGGCTTGATCTCACAGAAGAAAACACCTGGACCCCAGGCTTTGAGTTGCCTCCTCTGGTGTCTATGGGCTGAGTGTCCAGAGTTTTAAGTCTTATTTTAGTTCACTCAAAACAATCCCTCCAGATCTCAGCTTGCTCCTTTGATGGCTGTTAGTTGTGGGAAGGCCGTAGACTAAGAACTGAAGTCATCATTAGGTGACTGGAAGAACCTTTTCATCCCTGGAGGTTCTCTTTGTTCAGGCATAAAGTGGGGATCATGATGCGAACCTTAACTAGTTATGGCGAAGGTCTTTGGAGATTGTGGAAGTGTTTCATGGACTAGGAAACCACACAGATGCAAGGGATTATTACAGTCTCATTTTTATTTTGCAGAGGAGTTTTGAGAAAAATGAAATCAGACATGTGCTTAAGGTTTCCTTGCCCTACAAATTGGGAATGCCATATTCTCTTGAGTGTCCCCCAAAGGGCAGCAGTCTTACTGATGTGTCCTGGAAGCTTCTTGTGCCTGATTTTTTCCCTCCTGTTCTTATTTTTTTGGGTTGTGAATAATCAAAATGGAGCAAAAATCTGATATATATACATACATACATACTGCCAAATGATGTTTTTTCCCCCTTGGTACTGGGGATTGAACTCAGGACCTTGTGCTTGCTGTGCAAGTGCATATGCTACTGTGCTGTATCCCCAGACCTCCCCACCCTTTCATCAAGCAGTTGTAGCAAGAGTTGTCTTTTCTCGGGCCGGCGAGATGGTGCAGTAGTCTAAAGCACCTGCTTAGGAAAGCTCAGGCAACTGCAGGGACTGCAGTTCGATCCCCGGCACCACATGCTGCGCCAGCCCTACCACCAGGGCAGGCTGGGCCAGCCACAAAATAAATAAAGAAACAAACACACACAACAAGCAAACAAACAAATAAATAAATAAATTAAAAAAAAAAAAAGAGTTGTCTTTTCTCAGTCAGCTAGAAACCTGTTCTTAGTGGAATTGGAAGTCCTAAGTGTGGGTTGTTTTGCCGCTTTAGCAGGTTGGTAACACAGTGACTGCTATTGTCTCTTGTCTTTAAGACCCTTATGTTCATCATCTGGCACAGTTTTATTTATAAATTTGCTTGGTTGTGTGGTGATCCTAGAATGATGTACCTAAATGATTCTAGAATGATGTACACAGTCTCTAAAAATCTCGGCTGTCAACTTGTTTGACCGTAATACACACCTGATCCCCAAAAGCGTGGAGCAGGAAAATTCTGACCAGTTGTGTAGTGTGGCTGCAAGAATGCTGTACTGTATTAGAGCTTGCAGAGAGAGAAGATAGGTATCTCATGTGGTTGCTATAATTGTAGCTAAATTTTGTCCTTTCTTCTGTAGGTCCTGGCTGTAAGTCACCATGGCGCAGCAAGCTGCTGATAAGTATCTCTATGTGGACAAAAACTTCATCAATAACCCACTGGCCCAGGCTGACTGGGCTGCCAAGAAGTTGGTATGGGTACCTTCCGACAAGAGTGGCTTCGAGCCTGCCAGCCTCAAGGAAGAGGTGGGTGAGGAGGCCATCGTGGAGCTGGTGGAGAATGGCAAGAAGGTGAAGGTGAACAAGGACGACATCCAGAAGATGAACCCACCGAAGTTCTCCAAGGTGGAGGACATGGCAGAGCTCACGTGCCTCAACGAAGCCTCGGTGCTGCACAACCTCAAGGAGCGCTACTACTCAGGGCTCATCTACGTGAGTGGCTCCTGCAGGCGGGTGCCTGGGGTCCCTGGTCAGGAAGGGGGCTCTAAGGAAGGTTGCTCTTGGCATGTCAGTGTACTGCTGCAGTGCTTTCATAGCATTATATTTTTCTTTCCTGTGCAGTCATAAATGCAACACAAGTTGCTTTAGGCTAGTATAGAAAGAAAGAACATGGCATGTCGCCAGAATGCCTGTCTGCTGGCCTCGAATCTTGGAGCTCTGAGAGTTGAGACCAATGTCGTTAATTCCTTCTACTGTAGGAGATCCCCTCCTCTGGTTTCTTCCTCTTCCTCCTATGTCACCTGGGCTCTTCCCCTTCCCATGTGGCCCAGGCTCAGTTTTGGCATCTTTGACATTTGTTCCTCACAGAGGCATATAATGTGGCTTCCTTCTAAAGGACTGAGTTTAGAACCAGGGCAGAGAAAGAGCCTGGAACCATGGGTGTGTCCGTGTGGGGCTTGCCACAGGGGAAATGTAATGATCTAGAGAATAGCACGGGCAAAGGCCCAGAACCTGCAGAAGGCCAGGGAAGACTTTTCTCTCTTTCCTCTAGTGGCACCATGCTCGCAGAGAGAGAGCTTATCACCAGGTTAGAGAATGTCAGGGGATGAGCATTTTCCCAGTCCCCTGGCGATAGAGTCCAGGTTCTTCTGCCCTGGAGTCACGAGGTTTTTTCTAGAAGAAACCTCAGATTGTTCTGTTCAATTCAAATATTTCCTTCTGTTTTCTTTTGTTCCCAATAGGGAAGTTTTTTTTAAAGGAATACCTACTTCTTATTCTTCCTAAGATAGCTCCTTACTTAAACATGCTTTTGTAGACACTCTGGTCTTCACAGTCACAGGGCTGAAGAGCACTTCTCAATATTTTTGGATGGGAGGGAATATAGATTCTCAAGAGGCTTTATAGCTTTTTCATTTTGCAGTTCGGAAGGCCAAGTCTCAGAGCAGGGGCTTTGCTTATGGTCTCATGTATGATGGCAGGAGACAGTGGGCTCATCCTGCCGTAGAGGTGGTGAGGGTCTCCCAAAGGCCATGTGTTTTCTGTGTGACTTCAGGGCAGCTTCAGTGTGGGTTGCCACAGCGCTGCCCACCCTGGTGGGCTGGTACTGCTGAGTGCCGTGCCATGTACTAAAGCTATCAGTTGAGCCCAGGCTGTGTTGTGTTTCCCAGAAGTCCTGATGGGCGAGAGCATGTGTGCAAGGACTTCATTACCCTGATGAATGCTCAGTCACTCTCTAGTAGCAAGGACCCCATTTCTTGCCACTGGCGATCATCCTTTGGGATGGACCTGATTGGCCAGCATCTGTCTACAAGCGTGTAAATGGAAATGCCCTCCTCTCTGGATGAGCTTGGTTGGTGGGAAGGTTGAGGCCCAGAGATAGTAGGGACTCACATGGGGCCCCACAGTAGAAGTTGGCAGGAATGAGACTTGAACTCCTAGTTTCTTGCTCCTTTGCCTAGTTACCCCTGAAATTCAAAATTAGGGACCTGCAGAAAAATAAGAGAGTGTCAGCTGTCTGCAGAGATGCCATGGGAACCACTGGCCCATTATCTGGGAGTGGGACACCCTGGGCAGGCCTTGGAGCTCATGTCGTACCATTGTGTTGTGCTGCTAGGCTGGGATGGTCTCAGCTCAGCGAAGCAAGGTGCTGGGGGGGGCGGGGGGGGGGCAAGAGGGTTGGAGCCTCCAGGACCTGGTTTAAAGCTGACCCTCCCTGTAGGTGACTGACCATGTGACATGGTTGCGTAGAGCCTCACTTCCCTATCTGTGAGGATTCCATGAGAACTCAGTGGAGGTCTCAGCAGCATGTTGCTCAGAGCAGGGGTTGTGCCTGCTGGTATTTGTTATAGTGAAGTAGCTCCCTCTGCTTGGCCTCTTACTGGTGTCTGCTTGCTTGCATTCCTTCTTCCTTCATTCATTCTTTTTGTGGTACCTGGTAGGGGTCCATTCTCACCCACGCTAGGCAATCACTATACCACTGGGCTACATTCCTTGTTCTTTTAATTTTTATGTCGAGGCAGAGTCTTGCACAACATTGCCCAGACTTATCCTGAGCTTGTGATGCTTCTGCCTTAGCCCCCCATGTGTCTGGGACTGCAGGTGTGTGCCACCCCACCCCCTGGTTTCTGTTTACCTTGGGTCCTGTTAGAGATCCACTGGGTGTAAAACAAATCTGCTTGTCCTTGTATATGTCAACTGGGTGCAAATGGTGTTTTCCTGTGACGGAGGAAAATATTAGTTATTAAAATGGGTTCAGCTCAGTGATACTGTGCTGGTTCCTTATGCTCAGGGACCAGGGTTCCGTCCCCAGCACTGAGGAAAAACAGCAGAGTGCTGAAATGCTTCCGGTGGGGGTGCTGTGCCTTTGCCCCGCAGCAGCATGCGTGGCTTCACTGAAGGTGGAGCCAGTGGCGGAGGGTGGTGGAGCGTTTTCTCCAGAATTCTGGCTGGACCCTTCACCTGTTTTGCTCTGTGCTGTCACTTCCCATGTGCAGTTCCTGCTTCTCAGGCCACCTTCCTTCCAGCGGCGTTGCTGAGGGGAAGCTGATTGTGCCTGTGTTTGTCCTTGTGAGACCCCAGCAGATGAACATCAGAGCCATTGGGGGGTGCCCGGGCAGAGGGCACTGCCACCTCCACAGTCTATATCTGCGCACCAGGTTCTGTGTTGTGACCTTGGGAGCCTTTGGGCCACATGTTTGCCTGGCATTGTGGGCGGTGCAGCTAATTCTGCAGCACAGCTGCTCTTTTTCTTTGTCGTGGGGTGAGGCTCTGGGACAGGGGGCGGTCAGGCACAAAGAGCCTCTGTGGCCCATGAATGGAGCAGCTCCCTGCCATGGCCATGTCGGAGGCAAGCCACCCCCGAGTGTCTGTGCTTCCATGAGTGTGCACTGTGGCCCCTTCTCCCACCGGGGCTACATGCTCACTCTGCAGGGCTTGTCAGCTCACTGGTAGACCCCTCCCCAGGACTAGCTGCCCATCCAGCTGTGGAAGACTTGCCCTAGTGCCCTTCTGTCCCCTGCTGTCCCTTCCGGGTGCTTGCAAATGCCTGCCTCCATGACAGTCCCTGCGTGTGTGACCATGTGTCCTTGGCTTTTCCTGGGCGGGGTACACTAGAGTGTGGACTTTATTTTATTTTATTTTTTGTGGAACTGGGGATCAAACTCAGGACCTTGCACTTGCCAGGCAGGCACTTGAGCCCCTGAGCTATCTCCCCGGCCCCTTTTCGTGTAGATTTTAGCAAACCCCAGGAACAAGCCCTGCTGTGTTGAGCTCCTGGGATGATTTGGCTGCCCGGCTTTCTAGCTTGCCTCCACCTGGCATTTATACAAGGGGACACCAGAGGAAGTCCCTGCTTCACTGTCCTTGTCTGAAGAGCCCAAGCTCACGGCCTGCTAATACCATGTTCGGACTTCTTTGCTTTAGTGTTTAATTGGTCCCTTGAGAAGAGATTAGTTGGAGAGAGTTACCCCACGGAGGAAGGAAATTGAGGACCCTGCTCCCCCACTTACAATTAGAAGAGGCAGCCAAATACTCTTGTGGGCATCTGGCTGCACTGCCCTTTGTGTGCAGCGGAATGCACCTGGTGTGCTTCTCTGAGTTCTGCCCTCTCTCTGGTTTCTGCTTGGAAATTTCAAGGTCACAGCCTTGGCCAGAGTCTGGGAAGAGCCTTTTGTCTTCACATGTGGTTCCTATGAGAATCCTGTCTTTGGGTTCAGCCAGGAGATTGGCTTCAGTTTTGGGGGAACTGGTAAAGACACAGGTGGAAGGGGCTGGCTTGACGCCACTGTAGCCCCTCTGATGCCAGCTACTATTGAATCTGGTAAGGAGTGAACTTCTACCTATGCCCATTTTACAGAAATGTAGGGAGACAGGCGAAAAGACTTGCTTGCACTTCCTGGTACTTGGACTCGGAATATCTGACTCTAGGAGTCTGATTTTAACCTGATCAAGCCAGAGTTGGAATATTGGGTGCATTTTATGCGTCTCATGTTAAGGTTGTTGGCCAGTTGAGTTCCTCTCACAAGGAGACCTGGACCTTGGAGAAGAGACAGGAAAAGTGGTCTTTCAGGTTTCAAGGGCTTTACACATCAACATCTCTAGAAGATTACAGGGAGAGGGGAAGTGTCAGTGATCCAGGAACCCACTGAGAACGGGTTGATCTAGGGGCATGGTAAGTTTTTCTAGTGCTAGGGAGCTTAAGCTTGGATATCTGTGAGTGTCCTATCTGTGAAGAATAATTTATGTTTCTGCACAGTTTTCTGGGCTGCAGCTGAGTCCCTTCCTCTGTGCTCTCTCACAGTGACAGACACATCCCTATTGTCCTGGGATCTGAGTTTTATAACTGGACTTCTGTCTGCCTTGCCACTGATCTTGCCCGATTACACACTGGCCAATGTACAAAGCTGGCAGCTGGGTGCAGTGCCGCCTGCCTGTAATCCCAGCCCCGGGAAGGCCGAGGCAGGAGGACCACAAGCTAGCCTGGAAAATTTAGAAATTAGCAAGACACGGTCTCAAAGTAAAAAATAATAATCAGGCTGGGGATTTCACTTAGTGTGAAGGGCTGGGGTTCAGTCCCCAGTACTTAAAAATAAAACCAAGACATGCGAAGCTGACAGTGAACATGCAGTATAGAAAGCGCAGAGAGAAGATTCTGGTGCCTTCCACATAGGGCAGTGCTGTGGGAGCAGAGTGCCAGGTAGTGCTCTCATGGCAGGCTGACATGGGGCTTTGAAACAGTAGATTCTTTGCCACAAACTGCACCCTGCGCACTTCTAACCCACTCCTTTGCCATTCTTTTCCTTAGACCTATTCAGGTCTGTTCTGTGTGGTCATCAATCCATACAAGAACTTGCCCATCTACTCTGAAGAGATCGTGGAAATGTACAAGGGCAAGAAGAGGCATGAGATGCCACCCCACATCTACGCCATCACGGACACTGCCTATCGGAGTATGATGCAAGGTGAGTGTAGCCGTGGGCAGCGAGACTGTAGCCTGGCCTTCCTGGGTCTCTGTCTTCACCTGTAGTTTGATGGACGCTTCTGCAGGGGCCAGCTCACACTTGGTGTCCTGGTCGCATGGCTGGCAATGGACAGTGGGGTCATGGAACTCTGTGAGACATTATATGATAGCCAGGGTAAAGGACATGTTTGTATATTGCTGGAATGTTCTGGAAGCTTTAAAAAAATACATTTCCTAATGACTTCCTAATGATTTTCTTACAGTTTTTCAACATCGTTTATACTAGTCATTTCTTCCAGGCCCTTTCTTCCGTCAGTTACTCCCTTTCTTTCTGTATTTTCTCCTCATTCTTTCTTGTGCCTTCATGACTAGAAAATACTTCCGTAATTTTCTGTCTTTAGCAAACATCGCAAAGTCTCTTCTGGCCTCTGCACCCTTCTGGCTTGGCCTTGCGCTTTGTCCCATCCTGGTGAAGTGTTTTGGAAGGAGTTTCTGCTCCCCACCTCCATTCTACTTTCTGGTCACATGTTCACCCCTGCTCAGCCAGACTGTCACCCTTCTTGTGTGTGCTAAGTCCGTTGTGCTCATGAGCTCCTCTCTTACTTCTCCACTGCCCAGGACAGTCTTGCCTGTGGTCTTCTGAAAGCCTGTCCTTCCTGCAGTCCTGTCAGGACATTCTTCGCCTCTGTCTATCTGTCTCTCATGGCACTTTATCCCCTCTGTGGTGGCTTGCTCCCCTCACTCTTTAGTGGCCATCTTGATAATGGCCTTGCTCACTGACATGACTGCTCATGCCACTCCCTGGCTGGAGATTGGCACTGTCACCTCCTGCTGCTTCCTCCCAGTGGCCTCCTGCTGTGCTTCCCCAAGTCCAGAAGCTGGGTTTATGGCAGTTTTCTGTCTCCCTCACTCTTCTTCCCAACTGTCTTTCAGTGATTCTGACCCCCTCTTCCTAACCCTGTAACCCTGGCCTTAGTTCCAGCTGTGACACCCCTCCCACCCCCCAGCCTGTGTTCTCCTGGATCCCTCTCTCTGCTGCCACCAGCCGGTCATCTCTCCAGAATGCACTTGTTGATCAGTTGTGCAAGGTTTCTCTAGCGATGGCATTCAGGCTCGCAGCAAGCAGTGTTCCTCCTCCTGGGCTCCTGCCCACCTCTCCAGGTCCCCGCTGCACAAGGCTCCTTGAATTTCCTGAGCAGGCCTTCCTGCCTCACGGCACTGTACCTGTTCCATCTGTGATCCCTGGCAAATCTGTGCTCTTTTTAAAAAATGTGACTGCAGCTTTATGCCCTGCAGGGAAAAGATGTGTGCTAGATTTGTATCAGCAGTAGCAGTGTTGTATTTATCTTGGGTGTTTACATTTTTATTTTTTTCTCCTCAATATGGACAGGGCACATGTTTCCTTTCTACTTCCGTAACTTTGCCAGGTACCCAGCATATGTAATCCTAACTCAATCCTGACCTTCTGGCAGGGCTATATTCTCCTATCTTATATTGATAGTGCTTTTTTTATGCATCGTGTTCTCTTTAAACAGTGTAGTCTCTCAGGCAGTGGCAGTAATGAATCTTGTGTTGCAGCCTTGTCTTGGGCTGGTGATTTAAAGTGGCAACATGTGTCTATCCACAGTGCCGTGGAGAAGGTATTCCATTGTCAAGCTCATGAATTATGCAGCATGTACAAGTCTGTGTAGCCTTTAGCTTATGTTCAGATCTATCAGAATTCCTTGCGGAAGCCAGCCTTTTAGTTGTACCGTACTGTGGGATGTGTGTTTCAAAGTGCTAATGAGAACAGCCTGGTGGAAGAACATTCTGTGAGATTCCGTAAGCGCCTGAGTCCCTGTCTCTGGGGACGGTGAGTCAGTCCTCTCCTGGCCTTCCTCACTGGCCTCGTGCAGGAAGTGCACTCTGGGCTCTTCAGCTCTCTGAACTACTGAGTGAGGGCATGTTCCCACACTCGGGTCTTGGACTTGAGCAGCTTTCCAGCGAGCGGCTTGTTTTCCTGTGGGCCATTCTGATTGAACACTACAGTGATCCAGAGTCCTGGGACTGGGCTTCGGGTGTCCTTCCGATAGCCTGTGGGATTCTGTTGTCTTGTCTGGGCCAAAATAACCTTAGGGAGCACGAGGGGCTGTTTCCAGTTACAAGGGCAAGTGAATGGGACTTTTCATTTTTTGAAGACCAGGGGTAGGGGGTGGAGTTGCCAGCTCGGGAACCAGAAGTATTGGCGTGTTCTCCTTAATGTACAGTGTAGGTACGGGGTCCATGCCTTTCTTGCCCCTCAGTCTGAGAGGCTCTCGTCTTGCCTTCTTAACACTGGGCTTGCTGCAGCTCTTTAGCCCCGGTGTTAGCCAGGTGTGGGAAGGTTCCTCCAGTGGACCCAGAGAGCTGTCAGCCATGGGTTTGTGGTTCTTGGGGGCAGGGAGGAAGCTCGTAAGAGAAGTTGCTGTGTTAGAACAAGTCAGTTCTCTGGGTTTCCAAAAGAAGCCTTTGGTTTCTGCCCTAAAGTCAAGGCTAGTGGGTGGAGCCTCGAGGTGCAGGTAGGGTGTTGAGGTCTGTCACTGCCTGTTTTGGAGTGCAGTCTAGCTCAGGCTGCCCACCTGGCTTTGGGGGGGTAAACAGTTTATTCTGTCACTCACAGCTAAAAGTCATGACCAAATGGTTCCTTTTCCTTAAAACAAGAACTAGACAAAGATTTCCTTCCTGAGCTGCCTGTGGCTTGTAACATTCCCCTGTGATTCTGCCAAATAGGGTAGTTAGTGGCTTGGTCCAGGAACTTTCATGAGACAAGCTTTCTGACCCCTCCCAGGGAACTTCCTCTATCTTTCATCTCTCTCTCTCTCTCTCTCTCTCTCTCTCTCTCTCTCTCTCTCTCTCTCTCTCTCTTTTTGTTTTGTTGGAAACAGGGATTGAACTCAGGTCCCTGAGTTTACCAGGCAAGTACTTATTCTACCGAGCTGTCTACCTAGCCCGGATCTTTCATCTCTTACATCCTGTGATTCATCTAGTCCTGATTTCTGCTTGTTAGCCTGTAGCTGTTATTAATAGTTCTCCTTTTTACTTCCAGAAGCATCTTAGTTTGAATGCTAAATTGTGTGTCATTCTACCTATTCTATCAGGCGGAGAGCCAGGGTTCTCAATTCTGGCATTACTGATATTTAGGAGTGGATACATCTCTGTTGGGGATGCAGTGGTCTTGTCTTGAACACTGTGGGATATTTAGCAGTATCCTGGCTTCCATTCATTGGAAAGCAGCCACACCCTCTCTCTCCAGTTGGGATAACCAGAAATTTTTTCAAAAGGGTCACCAGATATTCTCCGCAAAGGGTGGGTGACAAAAAGGCCCCTCACTGAGAACCACTCACTAAGATCTGCAGATTAGTTTTACTCTTGTCAAGTCCAATAGAGCAGCAGCAGCCACCTGGACCCAGTGCTGGCAAGGAGTTGAGCCTGTGCCAGGGAATGCTGGACTAGATCGCTGCTGTCTGCCATGGCGTGGGGGCAGGGCAGAGTAGCAGATGGGGCCTGGACTAGACCATGGAGAGAGACTGTAGAAAATGCCAGGCTGCTGAGAGAAGCAGTGCATTATCTAGTCACTGGAGGCCCTGGCAGCCCAGGTAGAGAGATAGAACATGTTTGTAGACAGGTATCTGTGGCCGGCATGACTACCACAGGTGTCAGGTGTCTTGGCACTCAGGAGAGAGTGGCTGCTGAGTGCTGCAGTGGCCAGAAGGCACTGTGGAAGTTCATCCCGTAGAAAGCCTGCAGGGATGTGTGAATAAGCAGGTGCTGCGCGGCCCAGACACGTCTGCACAGTTTTGTTTGTTGTTCTAATTCCCAGCCTTGGGTTTAATTAAAGTTGCGGTGGTATGGTTGGACCACCGTCCCTGGCCTGGCTCTGCTGTGTGGTTCTTTCACGTCTGTGGCCGCTAATAAGTCTTCTAGCCTTGTAATTGGGCCATTCTTCAGGCCCCTGGCAGTGCAAACGCTCTGAACTCTTTGAAATTTCAAGGGTGGGAGAGCATCAACTTGGTGCTGCTGCCACCCCCTAGGGAAGGGGTATGTCCTGGAGACAGCAGAAGCCTGTGGTCTGTAAAAGGCCTGGTGGGGTGGGGACCTGGTGCCTCTGACCTGCTCTGGGGCCAGGTGTTCTGTGGTCCCCTCACCCGGTAAAGGCTGTGTGCTTAATTGGCTGATAGCAGAATTTGTTTCTAGCCCGTTCTCCTTGACATGGGTAGGAAGGAGTAGAACAGGCCTCTTCGGTGTTAATTAGTTGCAATGCCAGGTTTGGTTCACTTTCAGTGACTGTGGTATTTTAATGAGTTCCTGGCATTTCTGGGGGAGACAGCAGTAGGGTCTGCTTTCACTCTGGCCAGAGTTATTCTAAAAATTATTTAACCCTTCGCTCTGGGCTCCTCCTCCCCTCCTACTGCTGCCACTCAGCAGAGGTTGCACCAGAAGTGATTGGTCACCAAACGGCTGCTCTCCGTGCCCAGTGAAGGGACCACATTCCTCTTGATATTGACTTACCTTACTGGGTAAACAGGAAAGGTAGAATTTTTGTGCTGTGTTTTCATCTGCTCATGGTCCATTTTGTGGGCAGAGCAACAGTGTTAACTGGCTTGTCCCAAGGCCTGGGGAGTCAGCCTCAGATACCAGGGCCTCCTGGTCCTCTGGGCTGTGTCCATGGGGTGCTGTTGCCTCTCATCCTCTTGGGTTGGCTCCTGGAGAATTTCCCAGTTCAGGAGTTAGGTGGAGTCTGGTGAGGAAGGAGAACAGAGGCCTCCTTTCCCCTCTCCACATGCCTTTGCCTTATGGAACCAGCTCCTTCTCACAGACTTTCCATGGAGAGCTCTGTGGGCCAGGGTGATGCTCAGGGTAGAGTGAGGCAGGATCTGAGCAGATTGTCAGCTCAGGCGATGAGAACCTGGAGCAGCAGAACGCTGCAGACGTCATGACACCACTTTAGCAGAAACTGTTGGCCAGGAGGCAGCAGACTTGCCAGCACCTGCACACGTAGCCCTGACATCTGCTGGTGAGGGCTGGAGCTGGGCCTTGTGCATCCCCATGCGTAGAGAAGAGGCAGTGCGGGCTCACCCAGAAGGTCTGTGTTCTGCGCCAGTGTGGGCAGCCAGAGCACCTCCCATGTGCCAGGCACCATGCAGAAAGTGGGCACACGCAGGCCAGGAGCTCCTGCCTGGAGGAGGCCACCTTCTAGAATCTGGAGGCAGGTAAAGGCGTTGTTGAGAATGAAGTCCCAGCATAGAGGGGATTGGTTTCCAGTTGAGGCCTGAGGCCTGCTGGGGTGGGGTGGGATTTGGAAAAGGCCATAGCAGAAAGGGTAGCCTGGACATTTGGGACAAACCTGCCTTGTGACACAAGACATGAGGTATGAGGCATGGAGGACACTGATGGGGCAGGACCCTGGCATTGTCATTTCCTAACTGTGACATGGCTGGGGTGTGTCACAAACTGGTGGGGCCCTCGTTTTCTGTTTGCCTGAAACTTTAGAAGTCTTAGACAGTGGGGCTAAAGCACTAAGGAGCCACTGCAGGGGGTGCTGCACTGTGACAAGTGCTTGCAGTCGGGGCAGCAAGAGACTGAAAACTGCTGGCAGAAGTGCCAGCTGCCGTGGGCCTTGTCCCACTCAGCCCTGGTGCCAGTCTCCCTGCGCAGTGAAGGCGATGAGCAGATGCCTCTTGTGGTGGGTAGTGACACAGGAAGGAGGGCTGGCTCAGGCGGTAGTGAGACCCAAGCCCCTTTCCCTGACACCACTGTTGGACTTGAGAGCGCAGAGCTGCTGTGGCCTGCAGGGTGCCATCCTGTCCGAGAGTGTCACGCGCTCCTGCACACTGACTCTTGTGCAGGGCTGATGCGCTTTTCCTGTCTCTGTTCTGTGGCCTGCTTTGTCTTCCCCTAGAGGCAGAGCTGGGCCTGGGGCAGCCACATTACTGTAGCTTGTGTCCACCAATGTCAGTTTTGGAGATCTTTCTAGGAGCGGAACCTAGGGCTGATGGACGCTTTGCAAGGATTGGGCTCTGAGCATCTTATGTTTTGCCTCCAGTCCAGCCCACCCTGCATGTGCAGCGTTCTGGGATGGCTGAATGGGGTCTGGGAGCAAGGAGGCGCCTTGGAGCCTAATGCTCCTGGGAGCCTTTGCAGACTTGACCTGCACGCCCTCTACCCTCTGAAACAAATCAGAATCCTCTCTTTCATGCCTTTGGTAGGCTGTGAGTCCCTGCTCACTGCCTGGTGCTATAGCTTACCTGCCCTCTTCTCTGATATCTCTGGCTCTGGGCCTTGGCCCATTTGCCAGGACCGGATTGTGCCACATGCTAGCAGAAAAGCTGCTTCCCTGTATCTGTCAGGTTTCTGAAATTAAGCTCAGTTGAGAACCAAAATAATTTCCTAAAGCTAAAGAAAGAAGCCAGCTGAAAACTCACATGTATAATCTTTCTCTAGTCTTGACCCAGGCTGTTGGTCCACGTGCACTGTCCAGACCCTTGAGCACCCATACTTTCTAGGCACACAGCTGTTGGGTTGGGGTGTCATCCCCTGGCTCTGGGACCCTTCACGTAGCCTTCTCTGCCCAACTCTAGTGGGTTTACAGCTGCAACTTCACAGGTGGAAGCTGGAAGGAGAGGAGGGAGAGCGTGTTCAGGGTGTATTCTGGCCCTTGAGCTGTGTGGCCCCCCTTCTCCCAGGCAGCGGGGCCTGCAGCTTCTTCAGGAAGTGCCTTCCCATGCCGCTACTGTCTGTCTCTCAGCATGGATGCTCCTGTGTCCTCCAGAGAGAGTGACTCAGTTCAGCCCAGGGATACTGAGTTGTCCTCTTTGCTGGGCTGTGTGTAGGCAGCAAAGGCTGGTGTCTGTCCTGCTCCCCGTGTGTCCTGTTGTCCTTCTGCCCCTCTTCAACCTTGCTCCCTCCTTGAGAGCCCTGCCCTATGCAGAAGTGTGGAGTGTGGGTCATTCCTCTATGTCCAGGGTCCAGCAAGGACCCCCTCTTGCCAGGGCTTTGTTTTTCTCCAAGGGGAATCTCAGGGAAGAGCGGGCAGAGCTGACTTCTGCAGCCCTGAGGATATCTGCCACAGGCTGTGAGTGCTCCCTGGGGCTTGGAATTCCTTCTTGCCTGCCAGGCCTGATGGAACTGGCTGTGTAGCCTGAGAGCTTTTTCCTTCCTACCTTTGCTGTGGGCAAGGTGGATGCTCAGCAGTTATAGCCTTCCCCCATGGGCTTGCTTGTGTGCAGGAACTTACCAGACTTTTTCTGGTGCCTTTTGCCAAGAGAAATGCTTCCTTGGGGCCTTGCTCATCTTCTGATGTAAGGAGAAATCATCCCTGCAGCTTTGTATTAATTATCCTGCCTGGTGGGGAGGGCTGCCTGGCCTCTGCCCTCTGTACCTGGAGACCTGGGCCTCTTGGACAAGTTCAAGCCAAGGCCCTTCCTGGGTAGCAGCAGCCCCTAGGCAGAGGTGCTGGGTCAAATCCAAGTGTCTCTGGCTTGGATTGCTGCTGAGTGAGCGTCTTCCCTGGTCTGGGCCTCCCTGTGTGCTCTGGAGACCACATTGTGTGTCTGGGGGTGCCCAGCTGGGATTTCTTCTTCACAAGCTAACTGCTGGGCAAGGAGGCTACCAAGTGACTCTAAGAATTAAGGCCTCAGCTAATAGGAAGCAGTATTTGCGTCCATTCTCTGTCTCTTCTGTGGTCTTGCCTCAGCCTAAGCTGAGGTCTGAGCTGTCTGTGGAGAAGGAAGCAGGCCACCCACCTCCCACAGCAGAGTGTTGGTGGCCCTTTGTTTGCAGCACTGAGTGGGAGGAATTTGAGGGAGAAGTAGGAGGCCTGAGTTCTCAGCCCACCTGTGTGACTTGGATCAAATCACTGGTTTCTTGAGACTGTGGCTCGACCCCTGGGCTGAGACCAGTGAGCAGTTGCTCCCTGAGGCCTTCAGCCCAGGGGCCTGATACTCTGTGAAGTTTCTTGCATGGTGGCTTGCGGCCCAGATGCTGTCCGCAGGGAAGTGACTGGAGTCTAAGAGTCTGCTGAGGGCTGCCTAGAGCTCCCTATCTTGAGGGGCACCATGCCCACACAGCCTGCACAACGCGCCACTCTGGGCTCTTCTGGAATTTTTGTGAAAGCAGAAGACCCCACTGTGGTGGGAAGCATGGTGCCTGTTCGTCACAGATCATCCTGTGTCACCTTGCACTGGGACGTTGTCCACTCTGAAGCTGCCCTCTCTTGTCCTACCGTCTTGCTCATGTCCACTTCTCAGGCCCAAGGAATGAGTGGACCTGGGGGTGGGTGCCGAGGGCAGTGCCTCTTTTGGCTGAGGGCCCCAAGGGCATCTCTGTGGGAACCCCTGGCTGGAACACCTGTGAGGTGCTGTCTTGTGTGTCTCGCCATGAGTCAGTCCCTGGCAGCAGCTGCTGGTGAACCAGGCCCCACTGCCTTTCTCCTGTACTTCCTGT